>OVAN01002194.1:0-34925 GCA_900406275.1 Anastatica hierochuntica | reverse complement strand
TGAGGCTTAGAGGTTTGAGACTTAGATCAAACTTGACAAATCTCTTATCACATGCGTCGTGAGATTGAAGCTCAAGAAAAAAATCAGACTTGTTCTATTGAGAAGCTACTAAGGGCAAACGAACCATCACTAGCAAATGGGTGTTTACTGTTAAACTAAACTCGGATGGAAGCTTATTGAGGTACAAGGCTCGTCTTGTGGCATGTGGCACTAGTCAATTCGAAGGTACAAATTTTGAGGAAACATTTGCCCCGGTTGCGAAGATGTGCACCATCCCATTATTCTTTCAAACTGCGGCTTCTCGAGATTGGGAAGTACACCAGATGAATGTGCATAATGTCTTCCCTCATGGTGACTTAGAAGAGGAGATTCATATGTGTCTACCTCATGGTTTCTTGGTTCGGATCCCACTCAGGTCTGTCGTCGTAGGTCTACCACCGAGGTGTTGGTTTGCCAAGTTAACTATGACTCTTCTAGCTTACAGTTTCATGCAGTCAGTTCTTGACTACTCGTTGTTTACTACGGAAAAAGGTGATACTCGTCTTCATGTACTTGTCTACGTTGATAAAAGTATTATTTATGGGAGTTCTTGACATTCGATTGTAGCTTTCAAAGAATACTTGAGCACATGCTTTCATATGAAGGATTTGGGTCTTGCTAAATATTTTCTTGGTATTGAGTTAGCAAGGGGTCCGTATAGTATCTATCTATGTCAACGTAAATATACTCTGGATATTGTTACTGAGGTGGGTCTCCTTGGTTGTAAATCGGCCTCCTTTTAGCAGAATCACCTCCTGGCCCTTGATGATGGTCTGGAGTACACGGATGCTCCACGGTATCGACGACTTGTGGGACGACTTATTTATCTTGCTGTGACGCGTTTGGATCTCTCCTATTTGGTGCATGTACATTCTCAATTCATGAATAAGCCAAAAGAAAATATTGGGAAGATGTACTTCGTGTTGTTCATTATCTAAAGGGAACTCCTGGACATGGAATACTTCTTCATGCACGCATAGATCTTAAGCTAGTGGCACAGTGTGATGTAGATTAGGCTGGATGTCCTATTACGCGGTGTTCTTTGACATATTGGTTTATTCAATTGGGTGGTTCTCTTATTTCATAGATGACTAAGAAGCAGGATGTTATATCGTGTTCTTCAACGGAGGCAAAATATAAAGCAATGTCACTTACTGTCAAAGAAGTGATTTAGTTGAAGATGCTTCTCTCGGATATGGGTGTGGAGTTTAAGGAACCTGGTCCTTTCTTTTGTGATAATCAGATTGCGATTCACATTGCTAAGAACCTTGTGTTTCATGAACGTACTAAACACGTGAAGTTTGATTGTCATCGGGTACGGCATACGGTGCTTAATGGTACGATCATGAGAAAACGTGTTTCCTCCAAACAACAAATGGCAGATATCTTTACGAAAGCTCTTAGGAAACATGAGTTTGAATTATTCTTAGAAAAGTTGGACGTTAGTGATCTTCACGCTCCAACTTGAGGGGATATTACGATATATCATATAGTTTTCATATGTTTATATTTGTTAATATTGTCTATGGTCATATTGGTTTTTATACATACATAGTTTAAGTTATAGTCTTCTTTTATAAGTAAAAGTTCTTACGTTCTATGTTGGAATAAGAGAATCCTTTTACACATTGACGGGTTCTTCTCAATAATGTTAAAGAATCAAAAGCTGAACAAATGAATCATAATTTTTAAAAGTTTCTTAAGATAGGAAAATTGAAACTTAGAAATAAAAACTTTGATTCACCTTTGTAAGCTGAGTCTTGTAGGGGTGAATATTCAGATCTTCGTTTCAGTTCTGTTCGGTTAATTCGGTTCTTAAATTTTGGAACCATACTGAAATCAAAAAAATTTTGGTTCGGTTCGGTTCGGGTTCGACTCTAATTAAAAAAGTAACCATTTGGGTTTTAATTTTCGGGTAATTTTTAGATATTTTCGGTTATTTATGGATATTTTTGAGTATTTTTGAATATTTGAAGTATTTTTAAGTATTGTTGGGTAATTTTACATATTTTAGTTCTTTTCGGTTACCCCAAATAATTCGGTTCGGATCTTTTGATTCTAAAAAATGGAACTATTTGTGTATTTTCTTCAGATTTCGATTTCGGTAATTTGCCCAGCCCTAAAAACTTGGCACCAGAAATCGAGAAACCCTCCATAAAATTTTACTACACTCTCTCTATNAAAAACACCCCCCCCCCCCCCCCCCCCGTCGCATAGTCTCATAATAAGTGATGTTTTAGCCAAATATGTTGCTTCAAATTAAATGATGTTTTCAATTTTCAATACAAATTTATTATTTTTTATGCTTTTTAACCATTTATATTATGTAAATAAATTTTCTATTGGTTAAATTGTAATTAATAAACATAATAAATGTTTTATATAGGATAAATCAAATTTTGAATGATTTCTTAATATATATATGTTAAATTCTTAAATATCTTTTAAAATGAAAGAGATGGAGTATTTTAAAGAGAAAAATTTTGTTTCAAAAATATATTTTTAGATTTTCTATGCATATTACATTAGTTAATTATAGTAAATCTTGAAATTCAAGAAACTTTGATTGAAACTAGTGGTTTAAAGTTAAAGGAAATAGTTTTTCTAAAAAAGCATGGTATTTATTGGTATACAATTATTATTTAATATGTGTGAAAAGTATAGAAAATATATTTGTATGATTTTTTTAGGTCATTAGTTGGATCGACAAGGCCTTATCTATAGCCAAACTCTACGATGTGGGGTAATGTGAGCTGGTGGAGTCGAACTCTAGATGTCTGAGCTGAGTATTAGGGCATTAACCACTAGGCCACCACAGACTCCTCCATTGTTAAAAAAGATAAATATGATGTGGTTAGTACTTCTTATTTTAAGTGTCGTTTTAGGCTTTATTATAAGGTGAATTTGTGTAACCATGGGTTAATTTGAAGAAAATGTGGAAATTTTTTTGAATCATGAGTTCTTTAATCTTGGTGTTCTAAGCAAGAATAAGATGTGCTTATGGTTATAATAGCTTAGAGAATATTTGGGAATGAGGATTCAAGGTTTAGTTTAGAAGATTTGGTGCTTATTTGCAAATTTTGAAAAAGTATGTTCTTGAGTGTTCTTGAATTGGAATAGTAATTTTTTCAAAAAATTCAAGCATTTAGTGATTTGATGATCTCAAATGATAGCCTACGTATAGGTATGAAGTTCCCAACAAGAATTTTGCAATTCCGTTGAGTAAAAACAAATTTATGACCATAGTAATTCTTGGTTTTGGATTGGTGACGGGAATCTTTGGCAAAATTTGAAAATTTAAGATTCTTTGAATTTTGGGCATCTTGAGTTATTTCTTTCATCACTATTATGTTCCTTGATGCCTTGAGAATGGTCTTTGACATTTGAACCTTCTAGAATTCAAGATTTTTAAGCCATAAATTTTTTTGGAAGTTACATATGAATTCTTTCAGTGTAGGAATCATTTAAGTGAGTAAGCACAATGGGACCAAACAAAAGAGATGGAAAGGGAGCTCAAACTCAAAAAGGAAAATCCAAACAAGCTTCTAACTCTAAGAAAGCATCAAGTTCAAGAAAAGCATCAATGCCAACGAAAGCCATCTCGCAAATGCCAACAACCGTGGCGCCCGGTCTCAAGAACACCACCGCCTCGTCCTTTAGAAATCAAAGATGCAATTTGGAGAGAGGAAAAGAGGGAATAAAGGAGATTCTTTGAAAGAATAGAATTCGAGCCTATAAAATTTATGAGAAAAGGGCTATTGCAAAAGATGGGACTTTACGAAGAAGTGTGCTATCTATTAGAGGGCATGAGTCTCCAATGTTTGATGGATATTTATGAGCCTCAATATGAGAGTGAAGTGAAGGATTTTCTCGTCACAATGAAGATTCTCTACAATGCGCCAACTCGACCAAAGCCAAAATATGGGTATCTCAACTTCAAGATAAGGGATAAGGAGTACTCCATAAGCCTCTTTGAGGTTTGCAAGGCGTATGATCTACCACTAGCGGAGGAAGCTAAGTACCCTTATTGGGAAGGAATCAACACTTTTGGGGACATCATAGCTGATGGATCATTTACAAATACGAGTCCCAAGTCTTCAAGGATAAGAAAACCGGTGATAAGATATGTCCAAAGGCTATTGGCGAACACGCTTTTTGCTAGGACCGAAATTAGCACGGCAAACCGAAACGAAGTGCTTAATCTATTTCGAGGGCTCAAGGAATACATAGAATAATGGAAGGAATATGCGGGGTTGATGATTTTGGCTCAAATATAAACATAGCGGTGCTCTTCCTCAGGCATATGGTGAGCTTCCAAGGCAAATGGGTTAGGACGACGACTTTTCCAAAAATTTCTTCGGAAGCTTCCTAACGCCATTATTCAAGAAAGTTCAAGTACGGTTAGGAGAACCAAGCTCGAAGAGGGATCACATAGGTATTTGAGGCCTCATATATTGGCGTTTCATCCGAATCAACAAGATAACCAAGGAGATGGAGTACCTCTTCAACGACTTCAATACTGGATAGAGGGTATATTTGAGTATCCCCTGCGATGAGCTAACAAACATAGGCTCGTGGGACAATGTCATCTTTGTGCATTCGGGAAAGGAGGATGAAACAGAAACTTCAAGTGAAATGAGGATGATCCAAGCTCATGGAGAGTCAAACGGGGAAGGTTCCATCGCCGCTACAAGCACCACCCCTAATCCACTTCCATTCGTTCAAAAAAAAAAGCGAGAGAAGGGACTCCTAAAGGCTCTTCAAGAATAAAGAAGGGCATTTGAAGAGAGAGTAAATCATGACATTGAGGACTACAAGAGGCAATTTATTGGGATGCATAGCCAAACGCGACATGAAGAGATGGCGAGTGGACAAAACAGAAGGAAGCGTTGCTCAAGCCAACACACCGCTAGTCGCGAAAGCACTCGTTTCTTTGGTGGAGATGAGAGAGAATATAAGAAACAACCCCAACATGAAGACTTACAAGTGCACAAAAAAAGAGAAGGGAATCCACCACACCAAGCTCACCTTAGAAGAAAGAGGTACAACTAATAACCATTGTGAATACCATCTCATATTTTTGGTTTTCTTTGTTTATGTTTGAAAGGTCACTCTCAGGGTTTAGAATTCACCGAGACTGTGAAATTTAAGTCTGGGAGAGGGGCTTAGTACTAATGTCGTTTTGAGTTTTGATGTTTTCTTTTCTCTTCACATATTGAGTCATGCATTGTATGTACTTATGATTTGTGAAAAAACCAAAAAAAAAATTTGAAAAATTTCGAAAAAACCAAAAAGATTTTCATTTTGTTTTCAAAGCTTTGCATGTAGATTGCATCCATTTTAAAATACTTAGTTTGTTAAGAACATATAAAGGATTGCATTTTGCATACAGAACCTTGCCTTGTAAGTAGACTTAGTCATGCTTACAATTCAATGCCCTCATTAGCAGTATTATAATACTTGAACCATTTAGAAATTTGGAAAATCCATTATTTGAATTGGCTTTTCAAAGCTCTTTGTGAAAATTGAAGCATATTAGATTTGATGTCAATCCCATTTAAGTGGAACCTAATTGAATTTAGTTTTTCTTGATTATGGTCTTGAAGTACTCTTCCATGGTAAAACACTAAACACTTGAGTTATGTTTTGACCTTATTTTACCCCTCTTGTTAACTCAAGTGACTACTCTCATTTTAAGAGTAGTTATCCCACCTTAAAAACTCAAAACCTTTCTTTCTAGACCTTCCTTATTGTTTGAATGTGAGGCCTTTTTTGGAAAATGCACACATAGACACAAACTCGTGTCAATTGAAGTTGAACGACAAAGTCTAGTGCTTCCTTAGAGTTAGCTTCATTATAAGGTTAACTAGATTTTAGGAAGGAGTTGTTCGGTTCATTCACGGGTTTGGGATTTGTTCTTGGTGAATCTAGTGTTAAAAGCTTGAAAATATTGTTCTTGATTGAGAATTTATGCAAGCATAGTTGAGAAAATATAAGGGAAAGAGTATTTAAAGAAAAGAGTCTAAGAGATCCAAGGTCTTGTGAATTCCTAGCATAAGTCTCAAAGATTAAGATTTGATAAGAGAGTCATTAGTGAATTTTCAAGAAAGAGAGAAAAATGAATTAAGTTTTTTGATTTAGTAATAGTGGCTCTAATTTAAGGAGAATATTCAATAGAATTACTAGAAGAACAAAGGGCTTGAGTTGAGTGATAAAAGGGTCTCTTAGTGCTTGGCGAAAAATACAAAAAAGGAGTTTTTAATCTCATTGAAAGATCTTGAGAATCTAGCAAAGAAAGAGCATATGGGGTTTTGATCTCTAAAGCTTTAAGAAGGGAAACACATCCGGGTAGTGTAGGTAATTGATGAGAATCGGGATTCGTAGCCTAGTGGAAGCAATAGTTTTGTATGCTTAAGTTGTTCGGTTACTACCTTGATTTTGCCAAATGTCTTGCATTACTTGTTTTTGAGAGAAAAACACCATCAAAAATTGAGTGAAACCTCCTTTAAACACTTTTTTAATTATTCATCCCCTTTTATTTCCAAGCCCAATGGATTGAGACTTCTTGCCCATAGGTAAAGACCGCACGCCATAAGTTTAATTAAATGTTAAGAGATAGGTGGATAAGATGATATGTGGATATTTAACTTAGGTGCCCAGAGATAGTTCTTGTGACGAGCATGGCGAAATACATTGAGTATTCATGATTTACGCATTATGACATCACTCTTTAGGACATTGGACTGAAGGCATTTCTAGACATACTTTAGCTTGAATTCTCGTTTTCAAACCTCGCTTCCGGATTTGATCTTTGTTGTTTGCTTGAGGACAAGAAAAGGAAAAGTCTGGGGGAGTTGATGTCTATAGGTTTTCATGCATTCTAAAGCTCATTTCATCATGGTTTTGGTTGCATTTAGGATGTAAATATTGTATTTAGGTGTTAAAATCCATCTTGTATATAAGTTGAGTTTAGTTTAGGATTTTCGTCTTTGCATCGCATTCTTTTGCATTTGTAGGTACAACCTTCAGTGATCGATTTGAGAGCTTGGAATGATGGATTCTAGAGGCTAAAAAGACAAGGAAACAAGGGAATTCAAATGATAGAAGAAATGGGAGAAGATAGGATCACAAGAAGCAAAAAATGAGGAAAGAAGAAGCCAGAAGCTGCCAAAGTGAGCAGCTGTCGACCTGGAGGTCGACAACGACCTTGGTTGGGAGCTCTGCTTCCCAAGATGAGCTACTGTCAACCTCAAAATCGACAGTAGCCCAACTTTGGGCGACAACAGCACACTTTGACGCAAAAATTGGCTCTTCCCCACCTGTAAATACCCCCTAAACCTAATATTATGTATCAACTCTTTTTCTACATATTTTTAAGACAAAGTTTGGATTCTTGTTGTCTTTTCTCTTGATCTTTAAGATCAAGAGTCTCTCTTTCTAATTTTTATTAAGAAATCAAGAACCCAACTTTATCTATGAAATCTCTATCTATTTCTTCATCTCTTCTCTTTCTCTTTAGTATGTATGAGTAGTCTCTTTTGATGGATCCATGGACGTTGAGATCTACTTAGATTAGGTTGTAATGTAGGTGTAAGGGATGGCTAATCTTAGGTTTCCAAAGGATTTGGTGTACTTAATTCTAGGTTTTAGAGTAGCTAACTAAGATCTGGACTTGTATGCATTTCTCGCGCGAGAGGTGTTCGATGAAATGTCTAGGAGAACCAAATACTTGTTATTTCAATCTAGCCAATAAGAGTTGTTTGCTAGATTGATTAGTGACTATATTGGCTTTCTCTTAATAATTCCTAATTGATTTATCATTTGCAACAAACAAGAGTTGAGCGAATGCGATTGATAAGAAAATGGCCTATTGCCATGAGAGTAGATTAGGCTAGTATTGCCTTTGGTCGTGGATTTGTGATCAATAGCTTGATCTAAAACTTTTATTGCCATTTTTCTAAGTGGATCCATTACAACAACGCTTGGTCCATCATCTTAGTTCATTGTTTATTTTAAGTTTACACCTTTGAGTTTATGCTTGCTTTCTTTATTTAAGTTTATTGCCTTTATTTAAGTTGTTTACTTTCTTGCCTTGCTTTCATTTATAGTATCTTAGAAAACCCGAAACAAACCTCAACCTTCCTTATTTGCTTAAATTAGAATCGAATGTGTATTCCCAATGCTTAAATCTATCTAGTTAAGTAAGTTGTTCCTTGTGGTTCGACCCCCAAGTACTACAATGACATATATGTGCATTTGTGGATTGTGTGATTGTTAGGAAACAGACTTTTATAAATTTAAAGTTTCGTTGTCTTTTGTTTGCATAAACAATCGAGCGCAACACCCCCCACCTAATCAAACCACACACTTGGCAATGCAGAAAAGTCCACTTCTCATCCATTTATCATCGCATTATTCCTCCTGAAAACCTGGAAGATGAAACTCCTTCATGAAAAGAAAATCTTCCATCTTGCCTTCCATAGATGATAATTAGCACCATTCAAGCTTATCTTTCTACTCATATTTTCCATCTTCCATACAAGAAACAATAACCTTAAGGGTATCACAAACCAAATAGACTCCAACCAGAAGCTCTGACACCACTCTGTTGGGAAATGACATGTGACCGACGGCGAAACGAAGCATAGAGTTTCCCAATATATGCGGAAAATATATCAACTATGGCAGAAAGCTAACCAATGCGTAAGTAAATGAGACGAGAATATATTTTACATGGAAAACTCGCTCGATGTAAGGAGTAAAATCCACGGTGTCGTAGTTCACTAAAAAATCCACTATATAAACGGAGTATGAGTTACAACCCCATCTACCAACGAGACTAAGACTCCAAATAGCAATCTCAACAACACAAGAATAGATACTAAGGCTCCAAAGAGCAATCTTCACAACACAAGAACGTCAACAAGAGAAGGCAATATAAGCTTCAAAATATGCAGTCCCAAACGACCCTAGATTCACTAAGATTCCATCCACCAAACAAGATCTTCACCATACAAACATTAGATGAACAAATCAAGAACATCTCTGCAACATTTTAGCTTAAACTAAGGAGAATTCTCTACTGGGTTTCACAAGCACCAAAGACAACCCTGCTGAAAACATTGCAATGACATGCTCTACTAAAACCCAGATTTCTCTGAAACCAACCGTTTAAATGAAGATTTTACCGTTGAATCTCAATATCGATGAGTCAAGAAGCTTCTATGTAAACTTTAGTCTGATCATAGCACATTTTCCTCTTCAAATGTTGTTAAAACGAAACCCTAACCGTGTTGTTTTTCTTCTCTACAAAAATCACCTTGATTTTCTCTCTTCCTTTCTTTTGTTCTTGTTCTTTTTGTGTTCTCTTGTGTTACAACAACAAAAAATTGGTTAAGTGATATATATAGGGGTACACTTAACCTTAAAGTTCAATAATAATCTCATGGATCATTATAAATGACCCAACAACTCTAGACTTCACAAAGACTTCACAACTCTTCTTCTAGGCTTCACAAAATCTTCATCTAGACTTCACATTTTCGTACTCTCAGACTTCACATTTCTCAAGTCTGACTAGGTTTTCTTATGGATCATTTTAATGCTTCTCTTTTATAAATGTATCAAATAATACGTAGCAAAGAGTCTGATCGTTTTAACATTTGAAATTTTAAAACAATATAACAATATTTTTTTCAAAACTAGAAAGGAAATAAGTTATTTTTAAGCATATCCTTACATACTCTTTTGAATTTCTATATATTTGAAAAACTAACATTTTAATATAAATTGTAAACAAGAAATTTGAAAAGGATAAATTGCTTTTCAAGAAATATGATGATCATAAGAAGTAGAGCACACTGATTTTCTATAGTTTTGGACTCAGGCTACTTGAAAGCCAGTAAACTTAGAAAATATTTCACATGCTTTGAATTTGTTGGAAAAACAAGCATATCTACCGAAATGGCTAATCCGATAAATGGTCTTAGTTACATCACCATGTTTTAAGATATTAAAAATTTTGATTTTACCCACATCGCCGATCTACCTCTACAAACATTTAAACGGGACTTTACAATATAAAAATATCATGGCTGTGTACAAAAAAAAGTATGAGTACTCCAAAGGAAATCAATCACTTTGGTAAAGCCAATATGTATTAAGATATGCTCAAAAAAATATCAAAAAAAAAATTCAATTAACGTGTCTTATTTTTACCCCCTCATTCCTCAATATTTCTAATTGCTTTTTGAAGTTTACATGAGATGTTCAAAAACCTTTTGTGCAAACTATGCACAAAGCAGTTAAGAGTTTTAGAGTTATTTTAAACTTCTTTTTTCTTACCTTAAAATAAATATCTTTTGAGTTTAAGAAAACTATAGTTATCTTTTCAAAATAACTATAAAATCTAAAATATAAAATACAAAGCTAAAAAATTATTAGTTACAAGTATAAATATATAGACAATTTCATTTTCAATACTCCAATAACCAAAATAAATCGTGTCACATCTTCTTATTCATGGAGAAGAGCTTCGAGCCCAATCTGTACTGAGAAAATAAGAATGAATCAATAATAAAAGCATATAGGTTTCGTTTTACTTTCATCAAGCGGAAGAAGAAAATCAAGCATCTTTGCAAGATTCCCAAGATATCTTGATATTCCCTCATGTATCTGTCATATGCGTATGTCATTGCTGAAATATGAAAGTGAAGAAAGACGTATATACTATTAAAAGAGTACATGACAATATTTAACCAGCAACATCACTTATGCAATAATGTTGATATTAGAGTTCATATTAACAATATTAACAAAAATGTGGAAATAAGCAGTAATAGTGAGAATATATATTGTTTACAAAAACATCACTCACAACAACTTAGATTTACTAGTATTGAGAGTCAACTTTAAAATTATAAAAAATACATCAACATCACCCATTTCATGATTTAGAAATCTAGACTAGAGAGATCACTATGAAGCAAAAAATCTAGTGACAAACAGCCTGAAAGATGAGACTTGAACAGAAAGAAAACTCAGTGGAAGCGTTGAGTGATGATCAGAGCATAGAGAGAGAGAGAGAGAGAGAGAGAGAGATAAAAACGACAAACAACACAATAGTGAGTGTAGTATCAATCATGAGATAAAAGTGAAATATTTTCTCAACTTGATTGACTCAATACAAATATATCGCGGGAGTAGTTGATGATGACCATCTTTACGCAGAGAGAAGAAGCAGGAAATATGCTAAAGCTAGTGAAGGTTTTGTGAACAGAAATGAAAAATGTGAGAGAAAAGAATGTAGCTCACATATTAGACGTGATGATGCTCAGAAGTACAAAGAGTCAAATGTCACATTCACACATCATTGATGTGTTTCGTTTTCATAATACTCTATATGTTTCATTTTATATGATGTTTAAGGAAAATACACACAAATTAAGAAACTACAAACTTTAATACAACTTTTCTCTTTTACATAAAGTTCTCATTAAGTAGAAACAATACAACCTATCAAAAATCATATTGTAGAATCTGAATGGTCATTACCAATAAAAAAAGCTAATTAATTATATATTAAAAAGTAAAAATATCACTTATTATAAAACAAAAAATGGGTTAAAAATCTCTTATTTTGAAACAAAGGGAGTATTAAACAGTCGGTGAAAGAGACTTGAAATCTCTACCTTACAAAAAGGTTTTGATTTACCAAATTTTTTTATCGGATTAACTATAATTATTTTTCATACGACAAAATGTTGTGTTTACTTATTTTCTCAAATAAATTATGACTTTTACCAATTGACATTATAATAATTTGTTTTTTCCTAAATGATTAGCAATTAAATAAAATTGATGAAAATATGTAACTGAAATCATCTACATATTAGGACTCGGTGGATGTTGTAAAATATTACTTGCTAATCAATAACTTTTATATATCTTACTAATTAAAATGAGCTACCTTTGATACTACAACTAGCCACATCATCATGGATGAGCCTTTTCCTCTCGCCATGTCAGCTCCTCTCCTCTGGTAAATGAATATGTATTTTATTAATTCATTTATTCACGTTTGGGTTTGGCTCTCTAAAGCTCAAATTTCATAGTTTTATTCATGTTTCTAGCCCAACATCAACTTCATCCTCATCTCCTCGTGCCTTCACTATCCACTGTTGCTTCCAACCCTAATTCGAAAGCGAATCGATGACTAACCATATGTCTCTCCATCTCCCTCCTTTCACCATCTCTTCTCCTTCTGTTTCCCTGAATTTAATCCCTATTTGTTGCAACCTCTACAAATCCATCTGATGAGGACATCAGATCAGTAGTTGATCCACAACTTCATCCAACTGTCTATTCAAGCAACTTTGGAGCCAACAGTGACATATGGGCACTCAAAATGCCATATTTTATCAACTATGGGAACTTTAGACATGAAACCAATTTTCATGAATTCTACACTCAACAATGCTTCAATTCTAAGTGGAATCATATTAAAATATTCTCTGGCGTGAAAGTTATGCAAGATACAAACCAGATGTTCTCCAGCCCATTCGATTGCAAGTATCACCACTTTAGAGCAAAATCCAATCCAGTCAAGAAGCATATATAGCAAAGTCAGTTATGGAATTAAAGGGAGATTACGTATGGACCCAAAAATTCCAAGTCCAGGAGAAATGGATACGAAAATCTCAAGATATGATCCATTTCCTACAATCAATTATGCACTTATCTTATTTGGAAGCTTATTAATTTAAGCAATTACAAACCAAACTTTGGCGACCAGAAGAGATATATATGCATTCAGGATACTCATCCAAAGCTCCAGAAGAGTCAGATACATTTTTCTCATGCACCAGAAACCACATGATCATATGGATCCTACACCGTAGGCACTTTTCTTTTATAGATTCATTCATACCTTACATCTTAAATCTCCAACGGCTCTTTCCCCTAAAGAGATGATTTTGAAGGCTTTCTACACATCAAAGGAGATCCCAAAGATGCATAACTTCCTGCCCAAACTCACATGATACAAGGGTTTAATGGTTACTTCCATTTCTGGCCATATTTGCTCAATCAAATATTCCAACGACCATATTACTTATTGTTTCGATTCTTTTTCTTGTTTTAACTTCTTAGTACTATTTTCTTTGAGTCTATAAAAACTCTGCTCGAAATCCATTGTAAAACACACAATTGACCATTTTAAAGTTTAACAAACGTATTATTCAACTACAAAGTTTGAGTCTTTATGTTGTTGTTTTCTTTAGTACTTTTTGAGTGAGTCAATAAGTTCTAATGAAGTCACGGACAAGATTGTTTGAGTGATTCAAGCCCTCTTATTTGTTTATTTGATTGTGTGAGTCCACCTTCTGCAAGACTAAGTTTGGAATTTCTTGATCATTGAGTGATCTTAAGTTGGAGTGATTCTAGTCTTATATCATATGGTATCAGAGCTTAAAAGCTCATATCCCCTCAGGTTGTATCAATTCAACCTTTATCTTATCAACTTTTATTTCATTTTGGTTTTAGTTGTTCTTTGAATCTGATTGTTTTACAAAATTTTGAGAAAAGGCCATAATTTTTTTTTTCAGTTTTGTTTGATTTCTTAGGATTTAAAAGCCAACAAAAAAGAGTTTGATCTTTTATTTTATAAATTTCTAGTGGTTATCTCTAGTTTTATTTTTTTAAATCATATAAAGAATTCCCTACATTTTAAAGCTTGTTGACGTTGGTATTAAATCAAATATATAACAAGAGATATGTTTCCTTCTCCAAGCCTTATCATAATCATGTGATATTCTTTGTATAATTTTTAATTAGATACTGAATTTCAGATTTTCCTTCTCTGTGTTTACGTAGAAATAATGGAGACTTATGAAGATGATGACTATGGAGAGCTCTGGGATGATGAGCCACAATCAAATAGTGCTTTTGGAGAAAAAGAAGGCCACATCTACGAGGATATCGAACCAAAACCACCAGACGACATCACATCAAACAACTACTATGATTACTCGTCGGAGTATGAGGAGAATTCTGATGGAGAAAGGCATAAGACGAGCTATGGCATGAAGAAACCATTGAGAGTTTAAGAGATGAAGAAACCATTAGGAGTTCAAAGGATGAGGAAACTATTTATGAAGTCGGTTTTGCGGATGAAACAAAACATGGTGAATAAGAAGACTCATGGTACAAGGCTGATTCTAAAACCTTTTATGAGGATGAAACAAAGCATGAAGAAGAATATGAGCCTGAAAGTGACGATGAAGGAGAGTAAGTACATGAAACTGAATCATGGCGTGAAGAAGCCATAGAAGAATCGTGGGATGACATAACTGATTTTGAAACAAGTTATGGAGATGAAGAATGGCGTGAGGAAGAAGCTGAACTACAAAATCAATGGTCAGAGGATTATCATCCCAGATCCAAGCTAAATAATCATCAAGGGTACTCATTTTTAGTATCATGAGCAATCTGAAACATGAGACTATAAAGGAGAGTCATTATATGAAGAACCAGAAACAAATTCAGAAACTGAAGAAGACGTAAATCAACAAACCGAAGAAGAAGATGATTATGAGCAAAGATACATCTCTTGCTCATATTTTAGCCAAGGACCAGAGGCGAATTTCTGATGGAAAAAAGACTCAGAATATTGGTTTTAATCCAACCAGATTCTAGAAGAGGAGAAGACAGAATATGTTGGCGAAACACTAATTGGGGATGCTTATATATTTTAAGATCAAGACATGTCCATTCGATTTGAGCTTGATTTACGACAAGATACTTGAGATAATTACTGCAAAAATAATTCGTGGAAGAAGCTGAGTCCAATCGGCAATGCTATTGTTGGAGATTTAATGATATTTGGAAGCCAAGAATATGGATTCTAGCCATGAGACCAGATTCTAAAACGAAGCAACCGAGAACTTGTTTTTCATAGCTAAAGAGAGTGTCTACCCATGTTTCCGAAGTTCCAACAAAGGCATAACAAATAAAACCATCAAAGAAGACATCGTGCAACACTTTGGAGAAGAACACAGCGGCCATGAAAACATCACCATATCTAAAAGCTCAAGCTAAGCTAAATCTAAAGTCTATAACTCAAACACAAGGCAGTAAACCCCGAGGAAAGTCGTCTAAACTCAATAAAAAATAGTTTTTTATAGATGTCAAGGCATAAGACACTTTTCTGCAACCTGTTCAAATAGAAAGGAAGTGAAACACATGCCATTCGAGTTAGGAACTGAAAATGGTCAGAATGATATATTAATGTCTTTGCTTCCGATTCTACCATAATTCACTTGTCTTTGCCAAAGGACATTGATACAAGGCAAACTAAAGAGCAGAAAGAGTAAGCACTTTAGGAAGACAAATATACCTTGGCGAAAATTGAAAAACTAGAGGAATAGAAGGAGGTTATAAAGTGTTATCAAAACGGAACCGAAAAAAAAGAAATTTAAGCTCCCCAAACTAAGATAATCCAGTCTAAAGCTTATAAACCTGTTTTTAATTATCCAAAGACTTTTTTAATACACTTGCCCTTGTACAAAGGTGTTGAAATAGATACAGCTACCAAGGCGATCAAATGTGAAGATCAAGTTCTACCATACTTGAGCAGACTTAAGGATCAAACTCTACCAGACTTGAGTAGACTTAAAGAACCGGACTTGAGCAGACTTAAAGATCAAGTTGTACCATACTTGAGCAGACTTAAAGATCAAGCTCTACCAGACTTGACCTGACTTGAAGATACATACTTGAGTAGACTTGAAGATCAAGATGTACCATATTTTACCAACCTTGAAAATCAAGTTCTACTAGACTTCAGCAGACTTGAAGAACCAGACTTGAGCAGATTTGAAGATCAAGTTGTACCAGACTTAAGCAGACTTGAAGATCAAGAGGAGGAACCTCCGAAGTACAGAGTGTTGGAACGACCTCTGAGCCAAGAAGAGTTAGCATCCAAGCTGACCGAACCTAATACCAAGGAAAAAAGTGTAAAAAACACCAAGAATCATTCATGGAGAGAAGTTACTGCAACAATACTTATCAAAGAAGAACCCCCTGATGCTCATAAACCATCTATCAATCGAGGTAAATTTCTAAGCCCTCTAACTAATTAAGAATTTAACTTCCCTTCTCTATGTGCAGGTAATCTAGTCTTGAGGACAAAATTTTTTGAAGGGGGAGGGTATGATGAGGACATCAGATCTGTAGTTAATCCACAACTTCATCCAACTATCCATTCAAGGTACCTTGGAGCCAGCAGTGACATATGTGCACTCAAAATGTCATATCTTGTCAACCAAAAGGACTTTAGACATGAAAAAAATTATCCAAAATTTTACACTCAACAATGCCTCAACAACAAGTGGAATTAGATTAAAATCTTTCCTTACCTAAAATTTATGCAAGATACAAACCGGATATTTTCAGACCATCCGATTACAAGTACCACCACTTTAGAGCCAAATCTAGCCCAACCAAGAAGCGGTTTACACCAAATCAGTTAGGAAATTCATGGGGGGTCTCTTATGGACCCAAAAATCCCAAAACCAAGAGAAATGGACACGAAAATCTCAAGATATGATCCATTTCCTAGAATCGGTTATGCATTTATCTTATTTGTAAGCTTATTGGTTTAAGCACTTGCAAACATAACTTTTAAAACCAAGAGAGACACTTATGCATTCAAGATACACATCCAAAGGTCCAAAAGAGTCAGATACAATCTTCTTATGTACCAGAAACCACTGGATCAAGCGGATCCTACACCTTAGGCACTTTTCTTTTATAGATGCATTCATACCTTGCATCTTAAATCTCCAACGGCTATTTCCCCTAAGAAGATGCATTCTCAAGGCTCTCTAAAGGTCAAAGGAGATCGCAAGAATGCATTACTTCCTGCCTAAACTCACAAGATACAAGATTTAATGGTTACTTCCATTTGTGCCATATTTGCTCAATCAAAGATTCCAACGGCCAGATTACTTATTGTTTTGATTTTTTTTTGTTTTAGCTTCTTAGGAATATTTTCTATGAGCCTATAAAAACTCAGCTCGAAATCCATTGTAAAACACACCCTTGATCATTTTAAAGTTTAACAAACGTATTATTCAGCTGCAAAATTTGAGTCTTTGTGTTGTTCTTTTCTCTAGTACTTTTTGAGTGATTCAATAAGTTCTATTGAAGCCACATATCATATTGTTAAAGCGATTCAAACCCTCTTATTTTTTCATTTGATTGAGTCAATCTCCACACCGTTCCGGCTCTACCATCAATAATAAAAAAATATTAAATAAAAAACAAATCGTAATATTTGTATTTTAAACTTATTCATCATATATACAGAAGTAACAATTATATTTCGCTTATCATTTAAACTAATACAATATTTTTTAGTTATAGATAATAATCTAAACATTCAACCGGAAGATCACAAGTATATTTTATCCAATCTAATAACACACAATCAAAATACTATAGTTAAGAAAATATATAACAATTTAATATTTTAAAACTAGATTAATAAAAAAATTAACTAAAAAATTCCTATATAAATTCATAAGCAACTAAAACATTTAATACTTTTGGATCCCCATAAATTTCGTACAATCAAATTTCTAATTTTGCTTAACATAGTTATACTATTTCAATAAAAAAAATTATTAAAAATCATGATACTTGGTAACCATTATTTAGTTCAAAAGAATTTTAATTTATTTAAATAAATTTGCATAATAAATAGAAAATAATATTCAAATCATTAAGATTTGCGAATCGATTTCTAATGAATTATTTAAATATTTAAATTAAATATTAATATTTTCTTTAAATTTTTCTCATAATTTTTTCTGATAATACTTCTTTTGGAAGCTACAATGTGTATAAATATCTTTCATATAAGACACACAACATCGTTATTTCGTAGTCTATAATTTTTAAACAATCAAATTTTTCTCTTTAAATTATAAATAAATCTAATATATTTTTTCTTCAAATATTTTTCCAGGTTTGTCAATAATCATCAACATTAAAAAAATATATCTATAATCATCATGGTTTATACTTTTGAAACCATATTTTATAACAAGGTTTTGTTTTTTCCCCCGAAGATAACATACTTTATATGATATCATTTTATGTATGTTATTCAGCTAAGTATTAGGTGACAAATAGAATTCGATACTTGAAGATGAATTTAAGTAATGGATCAAAGATAGTTGATTATAGATTTGAGCTCCAGTCTAACCAAGAAAATAGATAAAGATTTCATAAACTACTACAAACTTGCATTATTTAGTATGTTGTGTGCATTTGTATACTTTTAAAAGTGATTGAGGTGACAAAGAAATGATAAAAATAACCATGAACAAAAAATGATGATAATCCTGAGAGTGTGCTTATCCACATGTAATTCTTTTTTACATATTATTTATGCGATAATACTTTTCTAAGAATTGGTTTTCTATCTCTTTGATTTCAAATTTTAACTCAAAATCCATATAAAATCAAGACAACTCGAAAAACTAAAATCCTCCATTTTATATAACAAATTAGTATCATCAACCTAAAAATCGATTTATTTTGAAAATCCAATACCTGAATAATCGGACACAAATCAAATAATCTAATACTCACTTTTTTACTATTACCATATTTGAAAAATAAATATAACCCCGGACAGAGGGCAGGTTAGCATCTAGTATTATTTTTTTTTCCCGACATATCAACTGATTTTATTAAGCCCGAATTATGTCATTGTTTACAAATTGAACGAGAAAATGTGGACATTCATTATACAAAGACCACATAAAATTATCTGTCAGAGCCTTTCGGGCTAAGTAGTTCGTGCATCCATTTGTTTTTCTACCCCGAAAAGTGTACTTGACTTCTTCAAAACATTTTTGCCATTCCTTTATCGTTTCTAGTAGATGTTCTAGCCTGAGATTTACTTCATTCCCATTCAAACTGTTGAAAATTGTCGTATTGTCTCCTTCAAACTTCACTCGACGAAATCCTAGTGCCCAGGTACATTGTTGCGCCCAAATGAGGCTCGAGCATTCACTCTCTTCAACCGTGTATCGACCTTGGAATTGTCCAAGTCCACATCTACAAAACTCTCATTTGTCATCCCTGATTATCCACCCTATTCCCGAGTTGTGTGATCCTTCATGGTGAGATACATCACAGTTACATTTGACCCATCCATTTCTTGGTTGTCTCCAATAGGAACCCCCCCTGCTCGACTCTTGACGTTCGCTTAGTGGTATTCGAATGTGGCTCGGCATTTTATATGGAAGCTAACCATTCGCGTGTGTCATCAATACTTCTTTGATATGTTACTTCAATCTCAGTATCAACTTGGTTAAATAGCAAACTATTCCGAGCTTTCCATAACATCCATAATATCCAAAATGGTAGCTTCTTAAATAACTCTGGAGGTTGTGATCCATGTTGGATATTTAATAGATACCTAAGATTATCTTCGATAGGTACTTCATCATCACATATCACATCCACAGGAATGCTAGTCCGTCTCCATACAGCCTTTGCATATTTGCATGTGAAGAAAGCATGATCTTTTGTTTCCTCAGCGTTGCAACATCTGACACACCATGGACTTACATTGATGTGTCGATATCTCAAGTTAGAAGAAATATCAATAGCATGTGATCCAAGTTTCCAGAGGAAGTGCTTAATCTTAGGTGATATATTAAGCTTCCATATAGCTGCCGCAACATCTGGTATAGCTGCCATTGGCGGCAATGGTTCGTCCTCATCTTGGTCTACACTTGAAGCTAGCAAATATCCTGACTTGACTGAGTAGATGTCATTCTTCGTCAGACTCCATATCCACATATCTTGAGCCGGGTAAAGTGGAAGCACCACTTTCGATATTAGCTGGTGATCTTGGGCATCAATCATCATTGCCATTTTACCTACGTCCCATTGATGATCTTGTGGATTAATAAGGTTTGACACTGGAAGTTCTCTATTCACCGGTGGTAAACACAAAGGTGGTCGCGGTGGATTGGTTGGTAGCCAATTATGCTTCCCCATCGATATGTTCTCTCCATCTCCGACACGGGCCTGGGCTCCTAGTCGTAGTAATTCGCATCCAAAGCGTAGAGATCGCCATCCGTATGATGGTTTTGAACCAAGTCGGGCATTCAACATGTCCTTATTCTTGAAGTATTGTGCTTTCAAAACTCGATATATAAGTGATTCCGAGCGTGTAAAGATTTTCCAAGCATGGCCAGCTAAGAGGGCTTGATTAAAGATGCGCAAGTCGCGGAATCCAAGACCACCAATTTTCTTTAGTTTCGATAGCCTTTTCCATGAGATCCAGGGCACCTTTCGTTGTTCATTTGTTGTACCCCACCAAAATTTCGATATCATGCTATCGAGCTCCGTACATATCTCGACTGGGAGTTGAAAGCAATTCATTGAGTTGATTGGCATGGCAAGGGCTACACTTTTAATAAGTAAGTCTTTGCCCGCTGTTGACAGAAACTTGGTTTGCCACCCTTCGATTTTCTTCTTTACCTTCTCATGTATGTAGCGGAACATCTATGTTTTCTTCCGCCCGAATTGCTCTCGAAGTCCTAAGTACTTTCCGCCACCCCCTACAGTTGGTATGCTCAATATTTGCTTGATGCTTTCCCTAGTATGGTCATAAACATGTTGACCAAACGTGATAGAAGATTTTCCCAGATTTATGTGTTGTCCCGAGGTCGTCGCATAGCCATTAAAGATTTGTTGTAGATTGGTACTGTTAGTATGATCGGATTTTAGGAAGAAAAGTGAATCATCTGCGAATAGTAGATGCGAAACACGCGGTCCATTTTTACAAATACTGATTTTGTCTATCTTTTTTCTCGTTTTTCTTTATGGAGTAGCAAACTTAACACATTAAAACACAAGATAAAAAGATATGGGGAGAGCGGGTCACCTTGTCATAAGCCGCACGTTAGTTTAAAGTTTCACTATGGTCTACTGTTTACCAGAACCGAGAAGGTTGTTAACTTCACACATGCCATCACCAGTTTTATCCACTGTTCAGCAAACCCTTTCTTCCTCATTACCTCCTCTAAAAATACCCATTCCACTCGGTCATATGCCTTTGTGATATCTGTCTTCACCGCCATGTAATTGTTGGCACAGTTTTTCTTGACATGCAGAGAATGCAAGACTTCATACGCGATCATTACATTATATGTTATAAATCGACCAGGAATAAATGCCGCTTGATTCTCGGTAACCACACTCGGTAAGATAGTCTTTAGCCTTTGAACCAGAATTTTTGAAATGATTTTATATACCACGTTGCATAAGCTAATGGGTCGAAAATCTTTCATTTTATCCGGCGTATCCACTTTAGGAATAAGGCATAGGTTAGTATGATTAATTCCATTAGGTATCTCTCCTGTGGCAAAGAAACTTCGGACTTCTTGTATGATAACGTTGCTAACCATATCCCAACATTCTTTAAAAAATAATGCAGTGAATTCATCTGGTCTGGAACTTTGGTTGACCCAATAGAGAATAATGCGGAACATATTTCTTCCACGGACACATCACTAGTCAATCGATCATTCATCTCTGGTGTAACAACTTTGTCAATGACATCATTATGGTGGAGCTTAGTGTTGGGTTGGAAGAAGTAAACAGTAGATGAAAATATTGTTCTGCTTCCTTTGCGATGGCACGGTTACCATGTACTTCCTCACTCTGCTCCCTTTTAATTGATACCAATCGATTACGGGCAATACGATTTTTTGTTTTTGCGTGAAAAAAATCGCGTGTTTCGTTCTCCTTGTTTGAGCCATTTTACATGCCTCTTTTGAAACCAATATGTTTCCTCCTCTTTGTATGCTTTCGCAAGCTGGTTTCGGAGTTCTCTAACCATCTCCATTGATGCCTTTGGGTTTTTATTAGCCTCGTCAATTTTCTTTGTGAGAATGACGATCTGTTTTGCCGCATTTGTGATATTATCACGTTTCCACTCTTGTATACATCTACGTGTGTGTTTGATGTGTTTTGTAACATTAGATTGTGTTAATGATCCATCATTCCAACACTTTTCTATTACTTGGTGGAAGTTCTCTACATTGATACATCTACTATCAAATCTGAAGTCTTTTCGTCCTTGATCTGTATGTTTCTGGATCTTGATGATTGCAGGTCTATGGTCGGATTCGATCAGTTCAAGGTACTCAACTTCAGCCGCTGGAAATATGGCTCGCCACTCCTTGTTTGCCATTGCTCTATCAAGCCAACTCTCAATGGTATAACTTCTTCTTTTACCAGCCCATGTCATGTTATTTCCTTTGAAAGTTAGATCTGAAACACCACAGTTTCTAACCATATTTCGAAAATTAACAAAGGTCCAAGGCTCTCGCTCTCTACCTCCTCTTGTCTCATTCTCGTTAAGTATCTCATTAAAATCTCCACACGTAAGCCGTGGTCCACTTCTATTAATAGAGATTCGTTCTAATCTTTCCCATAATATATGTCTCATTTTGCTTATCGAATAGCCATAGACACATGAATAGTAGAAGAAACTATCTTTATTGATTATCTTACAATCAGATTAGCATCTAGTATTATATTATGTTATAGATCTAAACATAAAAAGGATTTAGATAAATAAACATTTATTTTGTAAGTAGAAAGAGAAAATTAAAATAAAATTAAGAAAACGAAATAATAAATATTGAAACATCACAACTTTTTACCGTGTAGGTGTGTATCACTGTCATAACTACATCCACCATTTGGATATCCACTTTCACGTTTAAATACTCTTAGTTGATATAAGAATTATCTTTAAAACAACATCAACAATGGAAATTCCAGTAAATGTGATGAAAAGCATTTTATTAAAGTGATCATGTAATAAATAACATGTCAAGTGATCTTTTTTGTTTTTTCTTTTCAAAATCAACATATGTAAAGTGGAAAAGACATTGATATCAAAAGACACGACCCTTGGTAAATTTTAGAAGTTACAAACGGATAGATACATATTAAAAGTTGAGAAGACGCAACCATTTACTTAATTTAGAGTTACAAATAAAGAGATATAAATTAAATTTTGAAGAGATGAAACCGTTAGTAATACTTTAATTTAGCGGTTACAAACAAAGAGTTATGTAATTAATATTAAAAAAACGCAATCGTTTGTGCTATTTTCGGATTGTTTATATAATAACAATCTTAAACATGCATCTAACAGGTGTGCGTTTTCTATGGTTACATCTTTTAAATTTTTGTTACATGCTTATTCATTTATAACTATTTATTTTACTACCAATTACATTTTGGTTATGAGCCAATCAAAACCATATATTTTCTTGGGAACCTATTGTATCGGAAATTGTTTTGATGTTGCGATCTTTTTCTCAACAACAAAGTTACTCTACCCAGAATTTTCAAAATCAACTTTCGCTTTCTTATAGACACAGTGACTCAAGTCATTATTGTTAAATGTATTTAACCTATAAAACCATAATCCATATCAGTTCCTGATTAATAAGAACTAGAGTGGAAGCGTATCTAATGAATCAATAGCTTAGAAATCTGAATGAATTAGGGAATAAATTTTCCAAAGAAAACTTTGAATGACTTTAGTTCTCTGGTGATGGGATGTAGAGAGTGTCTATATTTTCTGTTAAGGTTATTTTAGGGACCATAACTCTCTATTTATAGAGAATCAATTTCTAGTTCGACCTCTCATCAAACTAGAAATTGCCAAAGGTATTAACACATAAGTTTCCATAGCATTTATGTCCATAACATTTTCTTTATCACAAAGTGATCACTATAAAATAGGTTAATTAATTAATGTTCATATCACATTTGATCTTAACATATTTGACTCCACTTAATGATTCTTACAATTATTACCAAAATAATGGCTATGAAAATCCGAATTAGAAAACTTAAAAAGCACACTAAAAGCTTTTGTAATGGCAAAAATGAACAAACAACTTGGACATATTTCCTCTTAGTAAACAATCTGCAACTTGAAGAAGGAATTATATGTTACTAAAAGTAGAAATCTTTTTACAAATTCGGGAAGGAAGATTGAGAATTTAGGTTTAAAATGAACATAAGTTCAAATGAGTTTTCAAACTTTTTTCCTTCTAAAATGATTGAGTTTTTTGGATTGATGAAGAAGAAGTAGAAGAAAAAAAGGATTGAGAATGATTGGAATGACAAATAAGGTTCTTTGCTTTTTTCGATTCGAGAAAGATCCACAAAAAATAAGAAGAAAACTAAAGATGTTGTTATTAGGGATAAGTATCCCACATCGGAAGTTGCAAGGGATCCTAACTAATATATAACTGATATGAGCCTCTTCACTCAATGCCAATTGGTTTTGAGTTGGAAGTCTATGTAACTTAACATGGTATCAGAGTCCAGATCCAAACAATTCAACATGATCCAATCGATTTAACCCAAAGTTGGTCCATCAATCCATACCCAAACATAACGAGATTTCTAGCCAAGAGAACTTAACAGTTGTGATCATTTACAAACTCTTTTTGTTGATTAAGGATGTAGTAATAGAAATGAATTTTTAGAATATATATATATATATATATATATTTATATATTTGAAAAGTTACTAAATGTAAAATATACAATTTTTGATGAGAAGACACAACTTATGGAAAGAATACAATTTGCAATTTTTTAAAAAGATACAAGTGCTCAAAGCATTTTTGGGGTTGTTATTTATTAGTAGATAGATTTATATTCACACAACTACGTTACATAACTTAATTTTAGTGTCACATTTGTGTGTTTGATTATCAAGGCAAAATAAGAGAGGAGGATGAGTAGTAATAAAAAAACACTAAAATGGAAATATTGATTTTGCCTCTTTCAAACGACTAGTTACATGAGCATGATAGTGGAATCATTCGTAAGATAATATTATCCAAAATCAAAGGAAGGATTCGATTCTCGCAAAATCTTTTGTTAATTAATTAAAGTAGTTATTTCTGGCAATTCCCAAGAGGCTTTCCACAGAGGCAGTTATTGTGAGCGAACGACGTCGCTTCGAGATGATCCAATGTAGATCCCATCGGAATCTTCCCACACAGATGGTTGTAGCTCACGTCGAGGTGGCCGATAAATGACGCCGTCGTTATACTTGCCGGAATCGATCCCACGAGACGGTTCTTCGACAGATCCAGCACCGTGAAGTACGTTCTCGGCCCGAACGTGTTAGGTATCCGCCCGACGATTTGGTTACCGCTCAGATTCAAATTCGAGATCGATGATGTCATCAGTGTCCCCGGAATCTCCCCGGAGATCAAATTTCCGTCGAGGTTGAGCGTCGCGAGCACCGACATTTTGCCGAGGGAAGCCGGGATTGCGCCGGTGATTCGGTTCATCGAAAGCTCCAGATCCGCGAGCCGGTAAATCCGGGACAGAGATCCGGGTATTTGACCGGAGATTTTGTTGCCGGTGAGGAGGAGACGACTCAGCATCTGTAACCGGCCAATGTCTCGCGGTATGACTCCGGAGATATAGTTGTTCCTGAGATCCAGATGAGATAAACTCGTTAATCTCGTGATCGACGGAGGAATCGAACCAGAGATTTGATTATCGGCGAGGTTCAGCACTTTTAGTCTCTGCAACTTCCCGATATTCGCCGGAATCTGGCCGGAGATTCGATTCCCGACGAGGTCTACGATTCTTAAGGAAAGGAGATTCGTGATGCAACTAGGAATCTCACCGGAGATTCCCTTCCAGTCAGCGATAATAATGCCGGAGAGGCTAGTGAGCTGGCATATCGCGGGCGAAATGGAGCCGGTCATGAGTCCGCTCTGTTTCGCCCGCTGGAAAATAGGTTCCTCGGATACTCCACGGAGGGTAATGCCGGCGACTCGGTGGGTGTTGGGATCACAGCTCACACCGTACCAGCCATTGCAACAGTCTTGGCCTTTCCACGTGTTGAAAACGCCAATGTGAGGCTCACTGAGCTTAGCTCGGAACTCTAGAAGCGCCGCTCGATCGGATGGTAGACAAGCTTGAACCACCGTGACACAACCGGCTAGGAGCAATACGACGACGTTGCTCAGTACCATAATCATCAACGTCTTGGTAGCATCCATAGTCCCAATCACAACACTGATTTATAAATATAATGTCTCTCTCCAAGATTCTTGGTATTGATGTGTTTATGAGCTCACTACATAGGTTGGCATATTAACGACTGAACTACTATGGTCATATTTATAGTCATACTTAGTTTTTTTAAAAAAAAATTTCATTTGAAGCCCTTTGCTTCGTTGAAGCTTCTCATTATTGCCACGTCACAACCTTTGCATGCTCTTTATGACAGTTATCATGACATGAATCATTACTAATTATAACATGGCTTATGTCGCCTGGCTGTATCAGCCATGTCATTAGGCTTGAGCATGCATGTTCTTGGTTCGAAACAACTATACACAATTGTTTTAGAAGAAAACTAAAGATTGTTACTTGGAAGGAAACCTAGTGATTCATTCTTCTTACGATATACATACGGTTAAATAGTTAATTAGTAGATATGTCGAGTGGATCTATTTCTAAACTTCTTCAGTATGGTTGTTCTTACCATGTTTGCATGCGTGTTTAGAACTAATTAAGTTGTTGTCACCATTGTCATCCTCCGACCTCTATGATCGCAACAAGTTGTGTCATGGACAAAACAATAAGAAATACACTCACTGTCATCAGATCGTTAGGAGATCTGTCGTCTTATTAGTTGGACTAGTTACTACTAGTCTTTGTTTTATTTTTTTGTAAAATTAGTATTTGTTTTATTTAATAATATATTTGTCATTGATCTTACCGTTGTAGACGAACATATCACATGTGATCTTTGTCGTTATTAGCACTTAACACACTAAATCAAACAGTATTTTGACTATCTCTGTTATGATTTTCAGTTTTTATGCATGACTACATTATCTTGTATTTTCTTTTTAAAAAAACTCTAATATCTCGTAAAACATACACCAATTTATGCTGTGTTTCCCTCGAGATTTCATTAAGTTCATGGTCGGCCCTGAAAAACAGGAAAGGTTTGGAGACAGCTAGAGTAAATGTGATACAGAGATTTTGCAGTTGTTCAATTGATTCGAGAAGTAAGTGATCAGATAAATCAGATTTGATTAAGATATTAATGGCTTTGACGTCATTGAAAATATAACTCATCATGTGCCCGCATGTGCTTTAGTGCTTCTTCTTCATCTCCATTCACTTCTCATTTCTCGTACTGTATTTACTAGTACTATTTATTTATGTTTTGTACTACTTTTTACATCAAAGGATACGTTCCTTAACCGTACATTATATAAACTTTTGAAAGTGATTCAAAATTAATTACATGGAGTATGACATTAATCACTACAAACTTTATGTTAGGATACACAAATCATTATTTTGTTTTGCCGGAAGTTGTGTAGTTTAATACTTTGTCAACGTGAAGATGAGACATTTGTGGGAATATAATAGTATAATACAAAACGTAGGTAGTATGCAGGGGAGTCAACAACAGACGACTTCTCACGTGTCTAGATCATTGTAGAATATACCACGTATGAAGACGTCAAGTGTAAATTTATAATGGTGTATTAACGCTTCAGAAAATGTTTTCAAAATGTTCGTTGACTAAACTGCATAAATTAAAGGTTTTGGATACGTGAAAACAAAATTTTGAGTTCTATGTAAGTGAAATCTAATTATCTCAAGTTCTCAACCTTTCACCTATACAACTGAAGTCTAATGATTTAAGTTTTGCACTAGGTACTAGAATATTAACCGTAACGACCCCGGCCCGAAGGAACGGGAATGTCCTATATGGTATCGCCAAAGTCGGAGTAAAATTCACCAACCGGTCACTAATTTTTCGCTTCTGACTACGACCTGCAATGACACCAAAAGAAAAAGAGGAAAAAGAGAGGGGTGAGTGACTTTTCAAACAAGCCACCCAGTGAAGACGAACCCGACTTCGCCTCACCCGATACTCGCTTAACCCCGAAAGTCCAGACCTAATCCTAAACCCCCACAGAATGCTCCTACCTTGCTTGGCAAGAAATATCTAACAAGTTGAAAACCTTCTTTTGGAAACACCTATCTTCTATTACTCCCTTTAAAACTTTCGCAATTCTTTTTGGATCCTAGTGCATATTACAATCACATGGCACATAAACGCATGCCCTAAAACTTAACTACCCACATACTGGATCCCTCCCGACATTGGTCTCACTACGCAATTCAGTTCATCCATCCGTTGGGCTGGTGGCTCGACACAGTCACATGGACTCGGTTGCGCGACAACCCTCCGTTCAATGCCCTCGCTCTTACTTCTTCCCGGTGTCGGCCTTCCGGGGACCCTCATCAGGGATCCAACCATCCACGACCACCAGAGGACCACCATGGGCTACCCGAAGGCCTCTTGCCTCGTCGAGCATCACATCCTGCCCAGAAAGGCTAATCCAGTTAGTACTCGCCTCACCGGATTACTTCGGCTTGGTCTGGCGCGAAGATCATACTCCTCACTTCTCGATTCCCCTAGGTTCCTAAGCCCTAGGACGGGGTGCATCACACCCGTAAATTGGATAGGCGACTATCCACCAGACAATGCACATTAGCAGATTAATCTAGACCTACTATCATCTTTCGTAATTCTCAGTCAATGCCAAATTAGACGTAGTCATTTTTCGGACTTACGTTCTTTCACAAATTCTACCCTAGGATCGACTTAGCGACCTAACAATCAATCGCGCTTAGGCGTATAAGTCTTTATATCATTAACATTACATATTACATAATTTTTATTTGTGCCGAGACTTATAGCTCGACACTCGCTGGATTAACCCTAGATTAACAAAGTTAAATGAATACCGAGATCAACGAAACCGAGAACCCCCTCAAATATCGAAGAGACGAATCTGGAATGGCTGACTGGCCATCCTTCTTCTCAGCTTATACTCCACGTCGATCCTCCGTCATCCTTCCTCTCCATTGCTGGCCCTTCTTCTGAAAAGGAACCTGGAACAGGAACACAGTTAGACCTTAACGGGAACTTGCTAAAAACGGAAACTTTCCATTTATGGAAATCTGCTATGGGAAACTTTTTGAAAAGGAAACCTGTCCAAAAAAGAAAGTTACAAAAAAGGGAAACATGTCTAAAAAGAAAACTTTCCTAAAAAGGAAACTTACCAAAAATGGAAACCTGCCATTTTTGAAAACTTCCCAAAATAGAAACCCGGACAGGGGCAAAATGATAATTTTACTTACCGAAGAAAGACACATTCTCGGGAACGTTTCTGGCCGTCTTCAACTCTTCGGAACCTTGAACTCAAAGCTCCTTAGCTCCCTTTTGATGTGGACAACCTTTCTGCACCAATTTCCGGGGCACGGTTCTCCGCCCATATGAACCCGAAATTGGTGTTCCTTTTACCAATAGATTCATATGAGTCCCTACAACAAGCCTACAAAATATCAGCTCCTAAAACGTCCAAAAGATCAACTAAAGCCGAAACACAATCTAATACACAATTTCTGAAAAGAACCGTTAACTTTACGATCTGAACTGTCAGAATCTCGTTGTGGATTTCCTCCATTCATAGCTGCCGATTCCACTCCAATCAGATTTCGTTTTCTCTTGAAAACACCCTTCGTACTCTGACTGGTCGCAATTGCGATCTGATTCCATAGTCCTCGGTAAAACGATTATAACTTTCAGAATACTCGATGAAAGCATGTTCTGTAAAATGGAGAATTTTGATATAAGGGTCTTTTACCTTCTGTAAAAATTTGAGATCCATCAGAGTTGATTTTATCGTTCTCCCACGACATATCATTTTTGTCTTCTACAGAATTGCACAGGTTTGATCTCCCTTCTCCTATTCTCTCTTCTCTCTTTGCTCCAATGGTTGCAAAAATTTGTGGAGGATCTCTCTGAATCGTGCTCGACAGCTGGAAAAAAGAAAAAAGGAGAAAAATGGCTTTAGGGTTAAGTTTAAGGATTAAATAGAGTAGGTTTCGGTTTAGGATAAGACAAGTTAGAGCTTTTGTTTGAGAAAAAAATTCTGGAACTTAACCGAGAGCTAAAAACTGGGTTGTTATATTCTCTCCTCCTTACAGAGAATTCGTCCCAAATTATGAGAACTGTAACATCCTTAGCTACGAACAACTAGTATATCTTCACACGAGTGTGGTCGAATGTGTCAGCACATAGGTTTGGTTTTCCTTGGACCCTTCTCGACTCCAGGTCTCAGCTCTTCCCCGTTTCGTTTCGACCAAACTCTGAAGTGTCATCCTTCGGGGGAGACCACGATTGTACATTTACTTATGCACCAGAGATTTCCTTTCTCTGTCGTCTATGATCTATGGAGAATATGTCATTTGATCTCAACAATGTCCATTGGCATTTACCTTTCACGCACAAGTATGATTTATGGCTTATGCCAATTACTGCTAATGCTCTCTCGTTCTCTCACACCTCCTTACCTAGGTTCCTTTTAGGAAGTTCTTGTTATACCTCAGTCCTTGCTGAGGAGATCGTTCCATATAAGACTTGTCCTTCATGCTCACCTTCTTGTCCACAGTTGAAGTTATGTCCTTATACCTCTTGCCTTAGGGAATTTAGCCCTAAGTTGAACTTAGTTGAGCGAGGTACGACACTTGCTGATATTCTTCCACCATGCTTCCACTGCGCTCTACTTTCTTCCATGCTCTACTTTCTAGCAAACAGATCCATATGGTACTTTCCTAACACCGTTCTTGGATCCTATCAACATCCACTTGTGGTCCTGTCCCCATAATTCCTTCCCTTGAGTATTGACCAGGTTTCCGTCCTTGACAATCATGTCCACAAGAATTACTCCGAATTCATAGGAGCTTCCTCCTCTTACTTGATGGAGCTATAAACGTACCCAACGTCATATCAACACCCAAGGTGACCTCTTTATCCGGTTGCGTCCTTACAGCTCAGTGATCTAGCCAAACTGTCCTTGCTCAGCTTCAAATACCTTGACCCAACTGAACTTACTCTTACCAACTCCCAGTAACGCGGAACCTCCGTGTTTGCTGTGTACTCTGATGTGTCAGTATTTTAGTAGGTTTTTAGTACGGTTTTCATTCGAGATCTATGGTTTTTATTATGTATTCAGATTGTTTTGGTGTTGTTCTATGTTCTTTGTTGTTTTTACAGGATCTGAGCTTGAATGTGCGAAAATGAAGCATTTTGGATGGATTTCAAGCCTTGAAGGAAGTGTTTTGCAAAGCTGGAAAATACCCAAAATTTTGGACACAGATCGACCGATACAGACATGGATCGATCGATCTCTGTCCCTATCTGCAAACCGATTTTACGAAGAACCAGACCGAACTTATTTCAAACCGGATTTCACCTAAAAGACCTAGACTCGAGTTTTTCCTTTCATAATGCAGTTATTGAGACTTTGAGAGTAGAGAGATTGAGTTTGTATTCTAGGGAGAAGAAACATCTTAGTTCTTCGATTGAGAAGCTTTCGGAACCCTATTTACTTTTATTTATGCCATATACGATCATGTCTCTCAATTTGATTTGTGTTTTTGCTTTATCTATGAGTGAGTAGTCTGTTCGTTGGGTTTAGGGTTCTCATAAAGGGGATTCATGATTTATTGATATAGAATTGCATGATTAGGGCTATTATCTAATGGATCTTCATCTATGGTTAATCGTAATGCATGAAAATGAACTGATCACTTAGTTTCTGATCTTAGGTTGTTTAACTGCTGGAAGGTGAATGTTTAAATGCCTGAAAGAATTATAGATGAGCAATTCTTCTTAAGCTAACGAAAGTTGATTTTTTAAGTGAATTGTGAACCTATCAAATCTTTTAGTAATGCATGACTAGAAATCAAGGGTCAACGAAAGTTAGTCTCGAGGTTTTTAGTGCATAGGGCGTTGATGCTATGGAAGTAGATCAGTTTTAGATTAGAATTTGAGTTCAAGACGGTTCTTAACCTCTTCCCTAATCCGTAGTTTAAGTCAACAATGAAATGTTTCCCTAAGAATACCCGATGTCCAACACTTCTTTGAATCGTTTACAACCTCGCTGCTTGCTGCGTTTTCTGTGCTCTCTTATTTTCGATTTTGCATCTTCTCTACAAGACATCTTTTTAGCCTTAACCCGTTGTTTGATTTTAACTCTTCGTGATACCTTTGGTCTCTGTGGATTCGATCATGAACCACTACAATGTACATCTGTGCTTGCAGTGTTATCTCGGGTAAAAACCTGAGCTATCATACTCCCCAACGGATGCTGAAGCTCCCTGGATCTTGGAATGAGTGCGTTCTCAAATTTCAGGCATTCTTCCGACGACTCTGGCACAGCAACTGCAGCAACTTGCAGAACCTGACGACTCTAGATTAGGAAAATTTAGAAATGGCTCCACAACAAAGAAATGCAATAGCAAGTCAATAGGAGTGTCCATCTAGTCGCCGGCGATAACTACCACTGGTCCATGCGTGTTGAGTTCATGGCTAGAGAGAATCTGCAACCCGCCTGAGATGTTGTAGTCACGTCCGTACATGAGTCTCGGTCGAATGTACAAGCACGCGAGTTGTGCCTATTCTAACTTAAGCTTCACAGCTCGAAGGATGGGCTACAAAAAGGAAACTGACACGAAATGAGAATTCACTTCGTTGGGAGGCACGAAAAGAAACTGACACCAGAATAAGGACTCCCCTCCTTGGAAAACACTAAGACTCAGAAACCTAAGAACCTAAACTCGCAAGCACACACAATTAATTAAAACCCGACACATAATTTATTCTACCCCTCGCACCCCGATCTAGATCTTGTCTTCGGTGCTCCTTTGCAAACTCCGGACACGGCATGTTAGTCTTGATGATCAAGATCAATAGCAGTGGAAAACGTCTTCTGGTTGATACGATAGCTGAGTCTCGAAACCTTTGCCGTCAATTCTCTGACGCCTTGGAATTCGAAAGAAAGCTCATGCATTAGAAGCTAGACTAACGCCCAATTGGTGATTTTGAAATTCTTTTTCTTTTTTGAGGCCTCAGAAAACTAAATAAAATTTTAAAAAATGTTTTGTCTTTCAAAAATCTACGACCCTCTAGGTCATAAAAGAAGCGACCTTTAACCTAGGCTCTGATAACACTTGTAATGACCCCAATCCGAGGGAACCAGAATGTTCCAAATGGTACCGCCAAAATTGGAGTAAACTTCACCAACCGGTCAATAATTTTTCGCTTCTAACTGCGACCTGTAGAGACACCAAAAGAAAAAGAGGAAAAAGAGAGGGGTGGGTGACTTTTCAAACAAGCCACTCAGTAAGGACGAACCCGACTTCGACTCACTCGATACCCGCTTAACCCCGAATGTCCAGACCTAATCCTAAACCCCCCACAGAATGCACCTATCGTGCTTGGTAAGAAATATCTAACAAGTTGAAAACCTTCTTTTGGAAACACCTATCTTCTATGATTCCCTTTAAAACTTTCACAATTCTTTTTGGATCTTAGTGCGTATTACAATCACATAACACATAAGCGCATGCCTTAAAACTTAACCACGCACACAGCCTGGATCCCTCCCGACATTGGTCTCACTACGCAATTCCGTTCATCCATCTATTGGGCCGGAGGCTTAGCACAGTCGCATGGACTCGGTTGCGCGACAACCCTCCGTTCACTGCCCTTGCCCTTACTTCTTCCCGGTATCAGCCTTCCGGGGACCGTCGCAAGGGACCTGGCCATCCACGACCACCAGGGGACCACCATGGGCTACCCGAAGGCCTCTTGCCTCGTCGAGCATCACATCAAGCCCAGAAAGGATCATCCAATTAGTACCCACCTCTCCAAATTACTTTTGTCTTCGCCCGACGCGAAGATCCTACTCCACACTTCTCGATTCCTCTAGGGTCCTAAGCCTAAGGCGGGGTGCATCACGCCCGTAAATTAGAGAGACGACTATCCACCAGAGAATGCACCTTACCAGATTAATCTAGACCTACTATCATCTTTCGTAATTCTCAGTCAATGCCAAATTAGACCTAGTCATTTTTAGAACTTACATTCTTTCACAAGTTCTACCCTAGGCTCGACTTAGCGACCCAACAATCAATCGCGCTTAGGCGTATAAATCTTTATATCATTAACATTACATATTCAGTACAGGAAATGTGGCTAGTAATAGCGGTAGAAAAACGCTCTGTGTATCATTTTATAGCGCTTCCTTAGACGCTATGACAGCGCCCGTTATAATAGGTCCTGCATTTTACATAGCGTTGTTTTGGTATGCTTTAGTTAATCATACAATAATAGTTTTAATTGTTATGCAATTGTTAATATTTATAATAACGTTGTACAAATGTTATTAAAAGTTATTAATTTGATANTGATTTTTCCAGTAGCAAATATAGCAAATATTTCGTGTTATTATTTTTTAAATGTAATATTTGATTCGAATATTTGTAATTAAAACCATTAAAATTATTAAAAATCCAATAAATATTAAAATATTTAATAATCCATAAAACATTACCTTGTTCATACAAACTNATCAGAAGCTTCATCACCCAAATCATCTACTTCTTGTACAGGCAAAGGTGCAACACCTAAATCCTCTTATGTTTCCAGCTCATGATAACCTCTAGGTGGTGCTCTCATAACAACATACCAATTTGAATTATCATCTTCCCTAGAGTAGAAAACCTGTTTCGCTTGAGAAGGTAGAATGAACGGATCTTTCAAATAGGCTGCTTGGTTCATATGAAGGTTAACAAGAGTAAAGCCATCTTCTTCCTTCACACCATTCCCTGTGTTGGCCCAGTTGCATCTA
>OVAN01002193.1:0-34927 GCA_900406275.1 Anastatica hierochuntica | reverse complement strand
ATGTTCCTATCATTAATAAAGACATCCTTCTCATTAGTTTCTCAACACCCTGCACAAATTGCCATTTTTGCAATTAGGATTTTCATTTTTACCATCAGTTTTTTATTTAACCACAAATACCATAAATGGACTTGTGCAATTATGAAATTACCATTAATTCTAATTAAAATGATTAAAACGTCGTTGTTAAGGCTTGAGACTAGGGTGGCAAGGAGAGAAGAGAGGGACAATACCACTGTGATGCTAGCACCAAACGTACAACAAATATCGATTATAAATTTATATAAACCACTTTTCATGAACTTTTTTTCTTGAGTTTAAAATTTAAGAGTTAGAGTTTTTTTAAGAGGTAGAGTTTAAAATTTAGATTTTTAAGGTTTCGTTTTATATTATTCATTTATAATTTTTTTTTCTTAGATGCACAAATATTTTTTTATGGGTAAGCCCTAAATTCTAAACTTTAAAACTTAAATCTAAACCATAAACTCAAAACCACAACCCTAAACAATAACACAAAACCTAAATTGTAACTATCAATCACTAAAAATATACCCTAAACCCAAAATTTAAAATCGTAAATCATGAACTCTAATCCCTAAATAGTAAAATATAAACCATAAACCATAAATCCTAAAAATTAAAAAGAATCATAAACCTTAATACGTAGACAATAAACCTAAACCCTAAAATACTATCCTAAATTTTAAATTATAAACCCTAAACCAAAACACTAAAATAGGGGTGGGTATAATAACCAGAACCGAACCGAGAGAACTGAAAAAAACACGAATCGGAGTTAGAAAATAACCAAATGGTTCCAATTTTTGAGATTAGAAAAATCAGAACTGAAACGGAACCGAATCGATAACCAAAAAACCGAAAGCATCTAAATATTTAAAAATATCTAAATTTAAAATATAAAATATTCGAAAACATCCAAAAATAATTTTTTAAAAAATCAAAAATATCCACTCATGTGACATGGACAAACCCGAGAAGTAACACCTAAACCGTAATCAATAAACTCTAAACTCTAAACCTTGAATCTTTTTGATAATTAATTAATATTAATGAAAATCAAAATAAAAAACAAAACCATAAAACGTAAACCATAAACCAAACTCCCAAACCCTAAACCCAAACACTAAATACACAGAAAAATAAATCCTAAACCCCAAATCCATAACCCAAAAGCCCTAAACACTAAAATACAAACAATAACCCTAAATCCTAAATACTAAACTCGTACCTCAATTTTTTGAAAATTAATTAATGTAATTAAAAAAAACAGTAAACATAAATACAAACCCATAAACACAAAATGCTTAACAAAACCCTAAGCCAAACCATAAACACAAACCCTAAACTCAAAATCATAAATCTGACCCCTAAACCTAACCTTAAAACAAAAAACCCAAAAATAGTGAACCTTAACCCAAACTCTAAACCATAAATCCACCAAAACTGTAAACATTAAACTAAACTCTAAACCTAAACGAAAATCCATAAACCTAAATCCTAAACCCTAAATCCAAACTTTAAATCAAAACTCTAAACCCTAAACATAAACCCTAAATCCAAAATATAAACCCTAAACCCAAACCACAAACTATAAACTATAAACTATAAATCCTAAACGCAAATCATAAACCTTAACCGTAAATTGAAATCCTAAAGTCAAATAGTTTATTAGCATTATGCTAACAACACGATATTATTTATAGATTAAAAATGATATAGTATTTATAGATTATTAAATTATACTTTCAGTTATTAGTTAAAATCGTACTATCAATTAAACGGGTCAATGTGTATTAAGCTATTATAAATATAAAACCGTACTTTCAGTTTAACATGATTATACATTTCAATTAGTGTATAGCTTTTATATTATTAATAAACTTATAATTAATACAAAACAATAATACATGTTAAATAATTTTATATATTTGTTAAACACTAAAAGAATCACATAAAACATATAACAATTACAAAATTTTGAAGAAATTATTTTTTAAAACAATCTTATAAATAATCCGCGCAAAGTGCAGAATAAAACCTAGTTACAAATATTATAACAGAGCCATATTAGTTAGAAAAATAAAGATAATTTGCGAGCATGATGCATAACAACTTCGTAAATTTTTTATTTATCTTTATATTGTAAAAAAGCACCCAACGATTTTTTTTTGGTTAAGCGCACGAATTAAAGAGACTTGTAAGGATTATATTTCCCCATGTTTTCGCAGTGAACCATCTGCCTCTTGCCACGTCCATTACACGGTAATAAAAAATATCAGAGAAAATTAGAAAAATAGGACACTCTCAAATTAGATTTGTCCCAACCGAATTTTGAATCATAACTTTGTCATAGGATTTTAATTTTGTTAAATTCGATAAAATTAATAAATTATGATTTAATTAAAATGTTTTTTCTATTTATTTAATTTCACAAAAAAGAAAAATAAGTAAAATTAAAAAATAAAAAACGATGGCATTTGCGTTTTAGAAAAAGAGATCCAAAACGAAATATTATCTTCTTCTTCCTCATATAGCCGCCGGCGATTTGAACCCTCTTTTTCTTCTACTTCTTCGAATTAATTTCTTCTCTGTTTCTTCTTCATAGTTAGCTATTTCTTCCCATGAAATTGACTTTCTTGTCGAAAAGACGATGGTGCGATTGGGCGATCTTCCTGACCTTGAACCCGAGGAAATGCCTGTTGATCAAGAGAATCTGTTAAAGGCTAAAAGATCTTTTCGAAAAATGAACATAGCGCCTGTTGATGTTAGAAGGGAGGAACACGCGTCTCGAATGAGATCCAATGCCATGTTTCAAACCGCCTTCAAGGATTCAGAGACCAGAAAAGTCAGTAATCGTGGTCGTCTTCTCTCCGAATTTGGCGCCGGTGTTCTCGAAGCTCTCGCCATTGTTACTTCCGTTGAGGTTTTGCTCCCATTTATAATTTCTTGCCTTTTCGCTTTAATTTCGAATCGAATCAAACAATTGTTTAATATTAAATAGTTAGTTTAACATATTTTGTATATTGAAATTCTACATGATTCATGTCTGATTCTCGTTCCAGATTCATCATCTTCTCATCAATAATTTAGTGTTTTTTTTGTTTGATTTTGAGAAATGCTAAATCATAGATCTGAAGAACACTGTTTGTGACGATCACTAAAAATCTTGTGATTGTGTGGTTATAGTGATGAGGTTTGATTCTTTGTTATTGTTTGTTGCTTTATTTTGAAATATGCAGGTGGTGAAGATTAGACTATAGCAACAGAAAGGACTAAGTCCTGAACTTTTCAAGTACAAAGGACTAATACATTGCGCACGAACAATCATGAGAGAAGAAGGCATATTGGGATTATGGTCAAGTGCACCAATAATGTTAAATCATCTTTTTTTCATTTGCTATGAAGCTGTTTGTATCACATCAATAACATTCTTTCTTTTTTTTGCTTCTTCACATCAATAATATTCTTGTTTTGTGGTTATATATTCACCAAGGCTATTTTCAACTTCTTGCTAGATCTATAAACTCAAAAAATTGTAATTTGGCAGGAAAGTTTTCTCCGTTTAACAATGATTAACTGCGAATCAGTGGGCAGAAATCAAAAAGATAATGAAGAAATAAAAAAAAAGATGATTAGAACCATGTCAAAAAGATGATGAAGAAATCAAAAACGAAAAAATGTGTTATCGTGGAAGAGAGAGACAATATAATTGAAGAAATATGGTTGGAGAAGATATTCTTTTAGATTTAGGTATATTAAACATAGATTTAGAAAATTAAATGATGAAGCATAAATATTACAATATGGAAATTTCCTTTTTTTGTTATCTAGGCAGAATACATTTCCTAAATAGGATAAAACAATTTTTAGTGGGTAAAAAATCTAATCTGCATAATGCGTCACATTTGATAAAAGCCAGAATATGTATTAACCTATGAGGTAGACCAAAGAGTCATTAGTAGAATATATATTCTAGCTTTTGGTAGACCAAAGACATATGATTAGAATACCATCAAACTTATTCTACCGAATTTAGAATATATAAGAAAATTTTGTTTACATTATATACCAAAGGTAGATCATTGTATAATACTTAGTATACAATTTCTAAACTAAGTATATAGCCAGAATGAGTATTTTGTGTTCAGCTAGTATATTAAATAAAATATAATTTATCTATTTATTTTTTATGAAAAAAACACATAAGTAGTCTTACTTATATTTCTAATAGTTTACATATTTTTAAAATTTTTTAAAATTTAAATTACTATTTTTTTCATTTTGGAAGGGTATGACATGTGAAAAATGGTCAAAATTGCTGAAAGTCTTATTTGGACAAATTCAAGTTGAAAGTGTCCATTTTTCTAATTCTTCCATGTATTAAACTATATATATATATATATATACTTCATTAGAAAAAAGGCATTCGCCTCAGGCCCGCGCGCGAAAGTTCATAATATTAAAGTCCAATATTAAAATCTTTTATAGTATAGTTGTTAAAAGATGTTCTACTAATATTTCAGTTTTTTCGGTTTGATTTTCTAAAATTTTCAATGATATCCCAAAAATCTAATATATTATATATAGACGGTTCGGTTTGATACCGATTTGGTTTGCTTTTGATTTTTATTGCAATACACTCTTAATTTTCAAAGAAATATTGGTTTTTAGATCAATATTTTTTTTCTATTTTAGTTTGGTTTTGGTTTTTGATTTCTACAAAAATACATCCAATTAAACCGAAATAAAATGCAGAGAAATTAGGCTACACCATAAAAAGACTATAGTTCAATAGCTAACCACGTTTTTTAGTTTCCCCCCTAGATTTCCACTTTTGAAATCCTTTTTTATATTTTATTTACTTCCAAAAAAGTCAAATTTGTAAGACACCCATACTATTTTATTAATAATTTGTTGCCAACAAATTTTCTTTTTTTTTAATTAGATTGTTAAATATGATTTTCTTTTGGTTATGTCACAAATTTACAAATAAAACATATATTTTAATTTTAAGTAAGTTACAAATTTATTTGGACTAGACATCTCTCTATCAATTATGACTTCATCCGAGTTTATAATAAAATAAGATACAAGTTTCTTTTAAAAAAGTTTTTATTAGTTTTTTTTATCTATATTGGATGATTTGTTAAATTAGCTTACAACTTTTAATAAAAAAATTATGTAAAATGTCACATTTTTAAATTCGCCTCAAGCCTCTACTACCCTAAACACCGCACTAATATATATATATATATATATATAAACATATGCACACGTACGGATATATATAAAAAGTCAATACCGCATCAAATTGTTAGCTCATCCAATAATAGGTGCGGAATTTTCCTAGCAAAACTGAAACGCACTTGTGAAACTCACTTAAAAAAAAGTAAAACCTCACCGAAAGTGACAGATCAGGGTGATTTGTGATAAATCTGATGGTCATGTATTTGACGAAGTTAATAATCCACACATGGAACGTCCATTGTTTAATAATAAATAAATGAAAGCAAACTTTGTCTAAAAAAGAAAAAGCAAATCCGTTTCGTATCTAGAAGCTAGCCCCCAAAGATGTCATCACTAACGTCCAGTTAGTATGACGATCATGAAACCAATTAATAAAATAGTTCAAAACCAGTTATCTGACACGAAACTTACAAAATCCTAAAAACACACATACTTTGTGAAAATTGTTGAAGCGCTTTTTTATGTATTCCCATTGCAAAATTAGAGTATATTCGATCGTGAAATATATTCCTTTCACTCTGGATCCAAAGTGATGTGTGACACAGTTGAATGTCGAACATTCTAATAAGCAAGCAGTTTTATCCACTTCATCAACCGTTACTAAAATTAATTTAATTTTTATTTGTTTTCAATTTTACCAAATGCCTATAAATACACCCATAATGTTAGTTCTTCTTCCTTCCTTCCTAACCACTACAAATCAAAATTCAAATAAACCCTAAACCCTAAAATAAAACAATGGAGATCGATGAAGTTGGGTATGGATTCCGTCCAACCGACGAGGAATTGATCGACCATTACCTGAAGAACAAGATTATGGATAGATTATGGCTCGTCACTGCGATCCGTGAGATCATAATCTGTGCCCAAGATCCCGATGCCTTGCCTGGTAAGTTTTCGCTCATCGAATCATCTTCTTCAATCATTTCTAATTTTCTTCTTCCTGTTGTTGTTAGCTATGTCAAAGATACAACCCAAGGATCCTGTGTGGTATTTCTTCTATCCGATAGAGCACAAGACATCGAAGAAGCCGCCATTTAAGAGGACTACACTGAAGAAGCCGGCAGTTACACCGAAGGAGCTGCCCACGACAGTTAAGAGGACTACACCTTCTGGTTTCTGGAAATCAACTGGAAAGGATCGGATAATCAAGTCTGAGAGAGGGAACCGTGTTGAGATCGGGGTTAAAAAGACCCTTGTTTTTTACTATCATGGTAGGGTTCCTGAGACTCCTTGGGTTATCCACGAGTATCGCATCACTTGCTTGCCTTCTCCTCTGGTAACTTACAATCTTCCCCTGTTGCCATCATTCATTGATCTGCTAAAACTTATGTCTGTGTGTTGTGCCTTTGCCTTTTGGTCTTTGTCTCAGAATGAGACTTATGCTATCTGCAAACTAAGGTTTAGGGGTGAAGACGCAAACAGATTTTTGGTTTATAACTCAACAATGCCAACATCTATTACTCCAACAGCGATAAACACCGCCGCACATGAGGTGAGTCCGGTTTCTGAAATGTTTCATCATTCGTATTAATACCTAGACCTGTTTCTTTACTGGATCTATCTTTCCATGTACAGGTTGAACAGCCAGTTCATGAAAACTTAGATGATTGTCTAAACCCAATGCTCGAACAAGAGGAACTCCCTCCAGTTGACGACGGATTTTATCCAATCATCGCGCTTGAAGTAAGTTCATTTTCAGAAATGTTCATCATTCATTAGTACCTAGACTTGTTTCTTTACTGGATCTCTCTTTCAGGTTGAGCAGCAAGTTCACGAGGAACTTCCTCTAGATGACGGATCTGGTCCAAACACGTATCTCGGAGAACCCAACAACCACAACAATCTTAACTTGCCGCCCCAAACTCCTTACGATGATCGGTATTATGATAGATTACTGAACTCCAACGGAAGGGATTCTGAAGATGAGTTTTGCTATCTAGAACTTATAATGCAAACGTACAACAACGATCACAGACCAAAGAAACCGTTGTCAGGGTTCATCGGCAGTAATAGTGATAGCGATACTGAAAGTACTTCTGGATTGGTAAAGCACATTCGCTCATCTTCTTTCTTTATCAATACTCTTTTGAATTAATCCGCGTTTTTCAGCTTTCCATTATAATATCTGACAGAGTTACCAAGGAACATCAAGTCCAGGTGATAGCGTTGGTAGTAGGGACTCTTGCAAAGATCTACACATTTCTGCAGATCCTTCAACCAATTGAAAGAACAAGGAATCTCAACTCACAACCTGCACCATACCATCAATACAAGAGGTCTTGAATTGCTCTTATTTTGATTTTATCTGTTATCTTCTATTCTCTTGAAAACATATGTTGCGGCTATTTCAAGATAATAATGATGTGACTTCCTTTTAAGGTGAAAGAAAGTAAAGCCGCAGATGCATCCACTGACAAGAAGTTACCGTCTGTGGTGAAGACAGAGAAGAAGGGATGGTTTGTTATCGGGGAAGCAATGAAAAGAAACCGCAAGAATCCACCTTTTATCCATCTCAAGAACATGATCGTAGGCTTATTCCACAAGAGAAAAAATAATATGATTGTAGTAACACCATATCTGTATTAGTAGGCGTCAAAACTTTAAACCGCTGATGAAGTTCGTCGAGGAAAGGAAAAGCAGATCAATCGAACCAGTCGCTTTTTATTTGGCTTTTTTTTTCTGATTGTTTCCTTTTGAATGTGTAACAAAATATATGTATGTGTGTGTGTATGTATGAACAACAGACGAACAACCTGTTTATCTTACAGGTCTTTTTTGAGAAATAAATTCAAGGGTTTGTGATATCTTACAGGACCTTGACCCAGAGACTTGATCCGCCAATAATCTAACCGAGTGAGCCATGACACACACGGTTAAGCATCTGGCCCTTGTTGATTCGGTAACCACTGGTAAAATCATGAGAAACAAAGGGAAAACAAACATGTCAAGGGCAAGATGGACAACTTTATACATCAAGCAAGAACGCAGGTTCAAAGACCTGACGTTTAAGAGCAACTGTTTTTGATGTTAGGACGAGGATATCAACTATGAAGATCGCAGAAACCGGTAGTTCCCAGACCTATAGCAAGTATTACAGACATACCCCATTTTAGCATTTACGGGAACTTCTTCTATATATCGGTTTAAGAGCTTAGCACAAGAGCAAGGAGTAAGTATGTAGTTTCTGAGCAATTCTTATGAAACATACCGGCATAGCAAACAGAAAGATCTTGACATGACTCGAGACTAATGCCCCTAAAAGAATCTCTTTTCCTCTGCAAATCAAACACTAAGCTATTCAGGACACACATAGAGATAAATTTGGCAAAATCCATAATAAAGACCAACATATATATACCTGGATGCGCCCATTGTCATAATCTTAGTCGCAAGTGCAAATGATAAAACAAATGCCAAAACATGATCATAGGCTTCATCCTGATAAAATTTAACATTCAACAAAGAAGAAGAAATTGTGAGGATCCACCGTTTATCTATCTCATGAACATGATCATAGGCTTCATCCTTTTTACTAGCTCTCATTAGCGACATCATATAGGTTTTAGCAAGCGTCAAAACATGAAACCACTGATGAAGTTAGTCTACGAGGAAAGGCAAAGCAGATCAATCAAAACACTCGTTTTTCAATTGGTTTTTTCTGATTTTGTTTCCCTTTTAATGTGTAATGATGTATAAATGTGTATGTGTGTGTATATGTATGAAAAATAGATGAAACTTAATTGTTCATAGATTAGGCAGATACGTAACAGCTCCCAAGAGTTTCAATGACCGTGACCCAGAGACTTGATCCGCCAAGAATCTAACCGAGTGTGCCATGACACATGCGGTTAAGCACCTGGTCGTTGTTGATTCGGTAACCACTGAAAAAATTACGAGAAAAACCACAACAAAACAAGATGTCAGGGGCAAGATGGATAACTCTATGCACGAGGCACGAACGCGGATTTAAAGATCTAACCTTTAAGAGCAACTGTGTTTGATGTTAGGACGAGGATATCAACTATGAATATCACAGAAACCGGTAATTCCCATCAACCACATTTTTAGCATTTACAGGAACTTCTTCTATATATCGGTTTAAGAGCTTAGCACGAGAGCAAGGAGAAGCTATGTCGTTTCTGAGCAATTCTTATGAAACATACCGACATAGCAAATAGAAAGATCTTGACGTAACTCAAGACTAAAATCCCTAAAAGAATCTCTTTTCCTCTGCAAATCAAATACTAAGCTATTCAAAAGACATATAGAGATAGATTTCGGCAAAATTCACAATAATAAAGAAAACATACTTAAGAGATACAAGAATAGAGCTCACTGATTCATCATTGGTTCTTCTCAGTAGCAAGCTCCTATCTTTTCAAATTGTTAAAGGTTACTACTATAAACATATCTTCTCTGCTTCATAGTATAATGTAATAACAAAAGGATACAAATGTCTAGAAGAAGAGAAGCAAAGAGCAGTTTCCACAAGAGATGCTGCCAAATTTCTGAAGATCAAATCATTGCAGGATTCAATTCATTTAGAATCGAACTTAGGAAAACAAAATTTGAAAACAGAGATCTTATTTCTTTTTCATTACCTGAACATTTTGGTTAAACATATTGTAAAGTAAGTGTCTATATGCCTTGGATATGTGAAGAACCATGTCGATGAAAATTATCTGATTTGAGGAAAAGAATCAAACTTTGATGAACCCAAAAGCAGAAAAAATAAAAATTTTGAAAAAAAAAGACAAACCATTAGCTCACATTCGATGTATTCGTCAGCTACTTCCTTACAATTCTCCTACCAAATTTTACAAAGAAATTAACATTCAACAAAGAATAAGAAAAGGTGTAAACTTTGCGAGTAGAAAATTAAGAAGAAGCACAATTCTTCTTCTTCTTCTCTCTAATGGCGAAGTTTCATTTACAGATCGGATCGTTTTTATGAAGGTATTAACTTGGGCTAATATGGGCATTTTAGTTATTCCTCATTTTGGGCCTAAGACTTATTTAGATTTTATACCATTTATGGCTTGTTTTTCTTCTACATTCATTGTATAGATGCAAAGAGTTTTTGTAGGAAATTTTCTAAAAGCAAAAAAAAGTTTCGTGGACAATTACAATAAAATCTCTATAAATTAGTATTTTTGAAACTAATAGTCGTTAGCTTGACCTGGGACTAATGATATTAATCATGAAAATCAAAAGGTTGAGCCAATACACCTTTAGTCTCCTCCTATCAAGGCAAGAGACAATCTGTGCAAATGAAAATATGGTTTTCCACATCAAACAAACACAATTCTCATCAATTAATCTCACTACCAGTGTAGCATAGATCTTGAAATTGTCTTTGGTTTTTATATGCTCATAAGAATCAAATCCAATCAATCGAAAAATAAAGTCAACTTCAGGTACGAATCAGTTTATCACAAAGTACTTAACTTCATCCCTATTAATCATGTACACCACAACATTCTCATTTTTATACTCTATTTCAATCATAGGATCTTGTATCTCATTCAAGATCTTATCGACATCAATCACATCCACAAGGTAAGCTTTTTGAAGAAGAGATCTAGGTTTTTCATGCACAGAAAACTTAAACTCAGGATCATGATCATCTAAACACATAGATAACAAATATCAAAGCATATCTCATGGTTATTCTTAGTAAGCTTTTCTATTCTTAGGACATCTAACCTTTGAGATTCAGATAGCAAATCATAGCATTCATCAATGAGTGGTGAAGTATGCAAACTTCAAGCTACATCTTCAACAAGGCATGTGACTATCTTTATAATAATGAATTTCAAAGGTTTAATCGCATGTACCTTTGAGTTGGCTTGGTGGAACCCAATATATTACCTCTTAAGTGCATGAACCATCTTTATTTCAAGGAATGTGAGCTCTTTTCCTTTCTGTGTTGTCCGATGTGAGAGGAGGTTGAACCGAAATATAGCTGCTAGGGTACTCCTCTTCATCATTTGATTTTTCTTCCTTTCTTCATCTAACCTTACTATTTTTCTAGTGAAAGCATGCTTTCATCCAATGGCGGCTGAACATAGGGTTCATCATCAAAAGTGTCTTCATCTTGTAACCAATCATTTTAATTGATAACACTCTTATTTTACTGTTTTTAGTTAGTTTTTACTTATTTATTTGCAGGTTTTAACGTTTTTCGACCTTTAGAGGTTGTTTTCTTGTATTTGTTATTATTGGGACTAAACAGGTTAAATCATCAAAAAGGATGTAGAAAAAATATGATTGGACCTCATTCATATTACCAAGCATGTTTCATAGTTGGGTCAAGAAGACGAAAGTTCAAATTCTGAGTTTCACATATTATCAATCTGGACAGGTTTTGAGTGCTAGAAAGATCTCCTTGAAAGGAGGTCTTTCCTTCATTAGATTGTGTTGAAGTTTTGAATGAAGATATAATTTTAAGTTAGCTTTCAAATTCAAGTGTTTTGAAGCGATTCGGAGTTGGGACCGAGAAGTTATAAACGTTTAAGTGGAGATGTGTCTATCTGCCTTGGAAATGAAGCCAGTAGAGCATCAAGACCAATTTCCATCGGGTGGCATGATGTTTTCCACCAGTTTGGAGTCTAATTTTGGCACATACCGATGGGCATGGTATTTTGAAGCCAGAGACAGATTTTACTTCATATCTTTCGGTTCACTTAACCGATTTTAATTCCGTCAAGGTCGATATAAACCAGGACAACCTAAGAAAGGCCAAACATTATAAGTTCTTGTTTATAGCCTTTAGTGGGAGAGAGAAACATGTTTTTAGTAGAGCAGTCGCGACCTTTTAGGGATTTTTCTTTGTTCTTCGTTCTTGAGAGTTTTGTGGAGAGATTCAATATGCACTTCGTTATAGAAAAGATTTCTAAACTCTACTCTTAATATATGATGATTTCATTGATTAATTGTAGTTTTTTGTGCTTTATGTATGAGTAATTCACTTTCTAGGTTATACGGTTTTTCAAAGAGATCATGTCATCATAAGTTGTCAAGTGTTTGTTTAGGGATTCATATTGTCTTTGTCTCAGTTGAATATATAGCATGGTTACTTTATCACACATTTAATAATCTGATCATAAGTAAATTTATAACCAAAAAGCTTGATAAATCACTTGAAACTAATCATTGAAAAACTCAGTTGCAAGGAGGCTTCAAAAGTAAACCACATTGGCCTAGTGAACTTATCGAAAATTTTATCCATGTAATGCATGTTTAACTTCTGCAAAGACCGTGCGAAAGTTGAGTCCCTTAGTTTATTAAGCATAGAATCTCAAACCTCGAAAGTGGAGAAGATTTATATTAGTTTTTTCGAGTTCTAGACGTTGCTTAAATTGTAATCCATGGACATTACAGTTTCTTTGATGCATGATTCTTGGTGAATTTCATGAATGCCTAACGCTTTACCTTATTGATTTACAACTCTTTTATTTTCCTTTTACTGCTTTCCTTTCATAATTTCACTCACAATCCTCTTTTATATTCTGTTTTAGTTTAAGTCATTTCCAGAATTCGTAGTGTCTAATGTAAGTCCTCGTGGGATAGATATCTGAAGTCTACAACTACAATGTACACTTGCAACTATAGTGTCGTGTTTGGGTGAAACTTGACACCGCATCAAACTTTCTGACACCGTTCTCGGGGAATTGATTTGTTACCTACAAATTTTTATGTTGATTTTAGTCTAGGACACTTTTATTTTCAATTTTTACGTCTTTTTTGTTTTTATTTTCAGGTTTATGCAAAGGAGATCTTCTATGGATAACTCATCTACAACCAATCCTCCCATTAACAACATAGAACATACTTTAAGGAGACAAAAGAGAGAAAGATTAGCTGCTATGGAGAATCTAAACCAAAATCCTCCCCACAGACAGCCACATGTTGTGGATAATCCGACCCTTCTCACTGAACAAGGAGATTGAGCTGCTAGCCATAGACTTGCCATCACCTCTGGTACTGTTCCACATCCTCACGCCAACCTGGGCACTCCTGCTAGATTTCATGTGTTCTAAGAAATCCCAAAAGGACCTCTTGATGTTGCCCCTATTCTGCACAACTAACCCGTAAGAGGAAATGTACCTAATTGAGTAGATAATCAACAATAAATTCCAATTGGGAATTTAGTGAGAATGCAACAAATCCCAAAACTACATCAAGCCTTACTTAACCAAATTGCCTCAGAATCAACCACCTTAAGGGTAAGCGTAACAGAATCAGCCTCATCAGCCTCATAGGATCGAAGACTTCGATTCTTCCGATACTTCTTCTTGGACAAGAAACCAAATTTTCCTCCTCAACCTCAAAAGAAAAATTATGAGATTAAACCTCAGATCATAGCCTTGGTGAAACAAAACCAATTTCATGGAACGCCCACCGAGCATCCTCTTAACCATATCAACACATTTGAGGAGATATGTAGCACTACACGCACAAATGGAATTCCACCGGATTAATTCAAGTGCAAAATACTTACATTCTCATTGAATGATAAAGCTCTTATATGGATGAAGTCGTTGCCAAACTCAATCCATTACTACTTGGGAAGAATACAAAGAAGCCTTCATGAACCAATTCTACACTAAGCAGAGATCAAGCTCTGTTCAAAGAAAAATCTTGGGCTTTCATCAAGGACCTTTTGAATCTTTTTATGAAACATTGAAAAGATTCAAGGAGTACATGAGGGACTACTTGAACCATTGTTTCTCTGAAGGAAATTGATGGAACATTTTCTACAATGGTATCGACCATAAGTACAAGCTTTTTCTAGACACGACCAACAATGAGAGTTTCATGACTAAATCTGTACCCGCAACCAAGCTTTTGATTGAGACCCTTGCTTCTAGTGACACCAAAAGCGGTCCAATTTATGATAGAAATGTACAAGCGTCTAATCCTTCCTCAAAAATTGCACAAATTTCAGAACTGAAGACGACGATCTCTCAGCTTCTGAGAGATCATAGAGGAGTTCATGCGGTTGAGGCCATTGGAGACACAAACGAAGCTCTAAATATGGAGTATTTAGAAGATGGAACGGAGGAAAATGAGGAAGAAGTGAACTGCATTGGTGGAAGTTTCAGAAACAAGGGATTCAATCAAGGATACTGATACAATTCAAATATGTCATGTCGAAACATTAATGTCGAGAACCCTGAAGACCAGTTCTATCCTCCTAAAAACGTCACAAAAATAGCTTCCTATCAGCCTAAGCAGCACCTTTTCAACAATGTAATGTACCAAGTGAACCAACCATTCACTTATCCTCAAGCTACTGCATCTATTCAACAAGAAAGCAAGCTCGAGACTATGCTGAAGCAAATCTCTCAAGAGATGAAGCAAAACCACAAGAAGGTCAATGAGAGGCTGGAAAAATGTCTACAATGAGCTTACAAAAAAGTATGAAGCCATTGTCACTCATCTCCAGAACCTTGAAGTTCAAATCGCTCAAACAAGCGAAATTGTCAAGAAATAGGAAAACTTGGTGAAATCTTTTTGCAAGGTCGCCAACTTAAAAGAAGTTAAGGAAGTCATGTCTACTGCCAAGAAACCTCTTCAAGACCTCAATTCTCAAGTGAAATAACCCTTGGAGCGTTTGCCAAAAAAATCCAATAGAGCTTACAAGAAGAGACTCAAATCAGCTCCCTTGGAGAAGATTGAATGTCCAGAAAAGTTCATCATTCCTTGCTCAATAAATAAAATGTACATTGATGATTCCTTGTATGATGATGGAGCTAATGTGTATGTCATGTAGGTGACAATAGCTCACGACGTAAGGCTCTACAATTTCCGACTATCTCGAATCTCTATCGAGTATGCCGATATGTTCACTTCTACACATATGAACTTTTGCTTGATGTGATGCTTGAATTAGGAGAGATTCTCACTCCCACTGAATTTCAAGTAGTTTTTACCAAAGGAGGAAAGAATAATCCACTGATCCTTGGCTCCCAATTCTTAGTTGCTGTTGGAGCAATCTTTGATTTCTCCAACAAAGGGATTTTCTTAGCAAAGGTGAACACGCATGTCTTATACCCTACTGTAAGCTTCATTTCCAATGCAAATGATATTATATTAAATAACAAGAAGGTTATTCTAGACAATGGAGATAGAGACAAGACACAACAAGTTTCAAAGAAAGAAGTTTTTATCCATAAAACACACATATTTCTACAAAACCACAAAAACGAGTAAAAGGTGAGAACTTGTGAACATTAGAAAAGACGGTTCCTTTTCTATAAAATCGGCTATTAAGATATTTAAAAACCTAAAAATCAGATCACATTAACCAAAAACATCTCCTTATAAGAGAAGAATGTAGGAAGAGGAAGAAGACAAGAAGTCGAGTCGAGAGGGAAAAAAAGATTTAGAGGATCACGTAGGCTCTGATGCCATATAAGAGAAGAAAGAAGATGATTACAGAGATGTATATATACTTGATACAGAAAACATTCTAGGTCTATATAATTATAGAAACTATATAATCAAGAGATATGCATATATGGACATTGAATACATGAATATTATGTATCCTTAACACTCCTCACTCTAGTCCATAATCCCACTTGCATATCTACGCTAGGAGGTTATTTAATCAACATCTTTGAAGTCTGCTTTTGTGCTTAGCTCGTCGAAGGCATTAACAACGTTCTGCAACCTTGCCACAAACTCGATCAGAAGAGAAGCAAACGTAGCTAGGGACAAAGAACTCGCGCTTTCATACACTTTACATTCTACTTCATTCACCGCCTTACCATCAATGAAGGACACACTTGGCCAAGTCTCTCGACTCCTTAACATCATACTCTCATTAGATATCCATATCTGAGATTCATTACCACTAGCTGGATTCTGAATGTTGCCGTTGTTGCTGTTGTTGTTATCCCAAATCTCACTTAAAGATTTGATCACTTTGGTTTCATCGCGATACTTTTCTCGAGCTGCTTCTTCTTCTTGTGCTTCAGCTTGCTCTCTATTAGCCGCCCAGCTCTCTGAGTTGACAAGAAGGTAAGATTTATTGTCTATCTTCATTTGCAGCTCCTCAGCTGCATGTTGAACGTCTTTCAGAATCTCCGTGGGGCTTAGCTTCTCCATTTTCTCCAATTTTTCCCCAATCAAACGTAGAACTTTTGTTCCTTCATTACAAACTCTTTGAAGCTCGAGTCGAAATGCATGTCGTTTCTCTAGAGATGCCTGCCAAATAACAGAACCCTTTACGTCTACATGTACGAGGAATACAATGTTTTCTATTATATTCACCCACAATTGTAAGTGGGCATACTAACCAAACCAAGGAGAAAATACTAAAACCGGAAGGGAAGTGAAATATGTTTAATTTAAAATCCAAAAAACCGAAACTGAAACATTTGGTTTAGTTAAAGCAAACAGAACCAACCATGAAATCCACTAATCGTAAATATTATTTGCGAAGTGAATTTGACTCAAATTAAAAGTTGAAATGGTTGATTACTTGAGTATCTTTAATGAAATTTTAATTAATTAAAAATTGAAAATCTAAGAAAAGAAAACAATTAACTAAAAATTTCAAAAATGAAAAATTGACAAAAACTACAGTTAAATATGATAAATGAAACTTTTTAATAATCTATTATTCACTTTAAAGATCATATATTACTTTTTTAAATAAAATGAGTTCATTTTAACGTTTTGTGTGTGTGTATAATAAATTGTGATGACAAAATTTTTAAATAATACTATAATCACAATTTTTATTTAAAAAAATAATAAGTCTTAGATAACAGCAATATTATGTTTTGTGTTATTAATGTCATAATTTCTAGCGGGGTCGAAAGTCAAAAGAACAAAGTAATTCACTATATGCAAAAAATATCAAATGAATTGTATTACCAAATTTTAAAAATATATAACAAATTGTACATGATAAAATTTAAAATAATACAACTAATATTTTGAGTATCAACATGTTCAGTTTAGCAAATAAACGCACAATAGAATTTATAAATTTAGAAAATATTATATTATCGAATTATCAGAACTATAACTTTTTAAAATATTTAATGTTCGCAAATGATTCATAAATCGAAAAAATATTATATTTCCAAATTATCAAAATTATAATTCTTTTCGAAAAATTCATGCCCGCATTGTATACGGAAAAAAATTAGTATATAATATTAGTATTGTGTATTTATTAAAAACTAGTTCGTTGGTCAGATCGAATGCAAATGTGACTTTTTTATTTGATTATTCTATAATATGATATTTTATTAATTTTTAAATCTATTTCATAATCTAAAGTTTGAATGATATCTTAACATTCTTGACTTTCCAAACCTTACTCTTGTTATCCTTAAATTATGTCAAAAGCATTTTACTATTACACATACTAAATAGGTTTTATCAATATTTTGATAGTCACATATTTTGTTGGTTATAACTTTCCTTCATGTAAAAAACTATAGTTTTATACTATAAGTCCTAAATTGAATTTTTAATCTGATATAGTTTTATAACAATTAATTGTCATTTTAAAATTACGATTTTTCAAAAGAAATTGATTATTTATATACATAAATAGAAGATTATGATTGATCCTTTAATTTTAACTAGAGTTTTAACTCGCGCAAGCGCGCAGGTTTTTTTTATAATAATTTTGGATATTATTAATCATGTTTAGATTTTTTGAATATTGAGTTTATAATTTTCGGTTATTTCGAGTTTTAACAAGAGTTTTAACTCGCGCAACCGCGCGATTTTTTTTTAAAAATAATTTTGGATATTATTAATCATGTTTAGATTTTTTGAATATCGGGTTTATAATTTTCGGTTATTTCGAGTTTCAGATTTAGGTACAGGTACAAAACTTTTAGAATTTTAAGTTATATCGAATTCTGGGTTCGGTTTAGACTTGAGATTTTTAAAATTTTAGATTTCCTCGGATACTCGTATGGGTTCAGTTCGGATAATATTCAATTCCTAAAATACCGTGAAACAAAACCCGTTAGAGTATTTAAAAAAACATCAGATGACTAAACTTAAATTTTTATAGTTTATATAAATTATTGATAAAATTCTTTAGATTTTTCTAAATTTTCTCACTTTATAATTTTTTTTAAAATTTGTGTAACAAATTTTATTTAGAAAATGATAATATTGTAATTTAATTATTTTAAAATTATGGATTTATTTTAAATTTGAAAAAGCAACTATATTTAAATTTGCTGAAAATTGATGATTTTAAATAGTGTTGGTTTACAATTTTGATATTGATTAATTGAAAATAATATTAGAATATTCTAATATGTTTGTTGGAATATGTAAATGAGTAATTTTAGTTATTTTAATTTATTAGATACATTTAATAAAATTTCTAAAATATGTTTACTTTGAAAAATCACACATGAAAAGACCTATGTCTTCCCTTTTAATAAGATAGATGCTTTTACATGTCCGGTAGTTTGAATGTCCAAGTTGATTCCCTGGTTAAGAGGGCTAGGCATTGTGGTTCTTCCTTTAATATGTAAACAATATGATTTCTTAGGGACGGAGATAAGGTATGGGTTGTGGGGTCATATGACCCTAACTAAAAAAGTATTTTGTTTAATTTAATTTGTTTATATGTAAATTATATAGATATTATGTAAATAATCCACACTATTGACCTCACTAAACAAGAGTTAAGTATTTAAATTGTACCAAATTTTACAAATAATATTTGGTTTTTATCTTTTTATAATAATAGAAAAATTATATTTTAGTTTTAATTATAAAATGACTCTAACATAAAAGATTTTTAGCTCCGCTGCGGTTTTTTATCGGTTTTCCTTAGCAGAAAGTCTTGCATCAAAAATTTAATATAGTGGGTTTTCACGGAAAAAAATTTATGGAAATCAACAAAACCGAAAACCTTTGACACTCAAATTTTGCCGAGTTAATATGTAAAGATAACTTTATCCCAAACCCTTAAACTAAAATATTGTGTATGGAAGATCGAAAGTATTTTATTGGTTTTCAAAATCCCGAAAGTTCTTCGCAATTTTATAAAGAACGTTTTTAATTACTAATTAAATTTACATATTTATCAACAAAAAGAAAATCTCTGGGCATGCACAATAAAAGTATATTTTATATACTTGTAAGCTTGCAAACATCTTATTTAAGTTTCATGAAATAATGTAGGGTCCCAATAATGTAATAAAAAACCTGTATCTCTGAAAGAATGCAACCATGCATTGCCATGACGGTGAAAGCACAATGCCTTACTGCACCGCTAAGTATAACATAGTTTTTCCAGGGATGGTTGAAGGTTTTGTAAGGTCCATGTGGAGGCTCCCATATCGCAAAATCTAGCTGCAAAAAAGGAGGAAAGGTATTAATGCTAGCTAGTTTCATCCAAACCCTCTCTAGCTAGTTTGTTTTATATGCAAAACATACAAGAGAATCTTCTTGACTTGAAGATTGTATAGCCGATCTGTACCCGCTGTATAACGGATCATCTGATGCTTGGTAAGTTAGAATCTTTGAGGGTACTCTCTCATATTCCACACATTGCAAGTAACCAATAACACATCCTAAATGTGTAAGGATAATAATCACTCAAGTGACATGTAACTAAAATGTTAAGTTAATAATGTTTGTTTACCTTCTAGCGAATCTGCCACACACTTGAAATTATTAGCCACAAGTTTATGGAGATCTTCACCGGCCCATGTCGGAAATATGACTATATTCACAACCAAACAAATGGTTGCACCAAGTAGAATAAAGAAAAACCTATAGTACGCAGTGCTGAAGAAGTCTCCAGTGTTGCTGCCCGAAACCAAAACGATACAATATGTCAACAAAAACACCCTAAATGCATACTCATACGGCTTCATGGTTGGGAAGAGTTTCAAATAACTAGCACCGAAGCCTGATAAACCAAAGGTTAAAGAGAAAATGTTAGTATCTATCTCCAAAACCTTATGTCTATAATGGATGAGGAAATGTGGAAACCTGCAAAGAAAATGCATATTATGATGATGACTTGCTCGAAATCTTCTGATAAAACAGAGAGCCTTGCTATGCCAAGAGCAAGTCCTCCAGCAGAAACTGTACCTATAGCTCTGTTGAATCCTTTGACCAATGTTGCACCTGACCAATACAAAATTAGTTAACTACATAAGTAAGAATGGCTCAAAGGTGAACTTATAACAAAAACATCAGGCTGAAGAGATTGAGCACCCAAACGAGTAGTCCAGTATAAAACAGTGAGAAACAAATCAGCATAAGTGTTCGAGAAAGCGAGTTAAGAACATCCGCATTGGGAGAGTTTAACAAGGGTCTCTTCTCCAAAATATTAATAAAAAAGATTGAGATGGTCACCTGGTGCTAAAAAGAAAAAGTCATCTACTTATGCTATATGAAGCAGTTAGAATATACTCTTAGAATATCTTGTATATACTCCTAGAATTTCTCCTTCTCTTAACCATCTCATCGTATAAATATAATGTAATCATCATTAATAGAATATCAATACATTGAACATTCATATGGTATCAAGAGCATCGATCTCTCAAACCTAAAAACACAAAAAAAAAACAAATTCCATGGCTCAACAATCGCCATCTTCAAGTGAGTTCAGTGGAGCCACTTCTCTGATCATTATCAATCCAACCGATCCACACAATCCAATCCTCTCCGTCAACATGAGCTTGGTAACGAGACTTACCACGACAAACTACATTACATGGAGCCTTTAAGTGTCTCTGCTTCTTAATGGACACAATATCAAGCAGTATATTGACGATGATCAGGCTATTCCGCTACCAACGATTCAGGTAAACAATCTTACTACACCAAATCCCGCTTATGCAGCTTTGTGTAGGCAGGATAAGCTCATCTTCTCTGCTCTACTTGGATCGATCTCTCTGCCTCTTCAGCCATTAGTGTCCATGGCGACAACCTCTCTTGAGGCGTGGAATATCATGCGATCTACGTATGGGAGACCATCTCGTGGACACATCAAGCAAATCAAAGACAGTTTGAAGAAGATTCACAAAGGCCAGCAAACCATTGATGAATACATTCAAACCGTCAAAACAAAAGCGGATCAATTAACGTTGCTTGCTAAGCTACTAGACCATGAGGAGATTATTGAATATATTCTTGATGGTCTTGATGACGATTATAGGGGCATAGTCGATCAAATCAATGGTCGTTACATACCTCCAACTTTTGATGAGCTTCGTGACAAACTAGTCAATCGTGAAGCTGCCTTACTCAGTGTCCAAACACCGCAGCCTTTTCTAGTCACTGCTAATGTTGCTATGAGCAAGCCAAAACACAACTTTCGCCAGCCACAATACTCACCATGACCACAACAGCATACTCATGCCTCACGTCCGGTCTTTGGTAACAACAAAGGACCTCGTCCTTATCTTGGAAAGTGCCAAGCCTGCGACATGCAAGGTCACAGTGCACAAAGATGCTTTCACTTTCGAATTGTCGCTGCTGACCACTCGTCGTTTCCGACACTAATGGCTCCCTGGAAGCCATGAGCTCATCACACGGCTGTCATGCCTCTGCCTTCGGCTGAGACAACTTCATGGGTACTTGATTCGGGTGCATCGCATCATGTCACATCCGACCTGCAGAACTTAGCGCTTCACTCTCCGTATCAAGGACATGAAACCGTTGTTCTTGGTGATGGATCAGGCCATCCCATCACACATACCGGTTATGCTTTTCTTCCCTTACATGATTGAACACTTGTCTTGAATAATGTCTTATATGTGCCTAATGTTGAGAAGAATTCGATGTCGGTTCGACAAACATGTGCTGACAATGGTGTATCTATCACTTTTAATCCTTGGTCTTATCAGGTGAGGGAGCTAACCACGGGAGCTCTTCTCAAAAACGGACGCACTAAGAATGGCTGGACACTTTTCCCTCTTCTAGTCGCTTTCAAGTTTTCTCTACAATAAAGACCTCGATGGTTGAATGGCATTCTCGCCTTTGCCATCCTGCTTACGATACATTAAAACGTGTGCTTTCTCTTTGTTCCTTACCTTTTTCGAATAAACTTCATGATTCTTTTATTTGCACTCTATTAGTAAGAGTCATAAACATTCGTTTGGTTTGAACACTATTACATCTTCTCGGTCTCTCGAGTTAATTTATTATGATGTTTGGACATCACCCGTCTTTTCATTTGATGGATACAAATACTACTTGGTTTTGATTGATCATTTTACGCGGTATACTTGGTTTTATCCCCTCAAACGCAAATCGCAGGCTCTTGATACTTTTAAGTTTTTAAAGAACTTGTTGAAAATCATTTTCAATCTCGTATTGTTACGTTTTACTCAGACAATGGAGGTGAATTCCAAGCTATGAGCTCTTTTCTTTCTTCTCATGGCATTTCTCATCGTACATTACCTCCTCATACTCCAGAACATAATAGGATTTCAGAACGAAAGCATCGTCATATTGTTGAGACGGGCTTAACTCTCTTATCTCATGCTCATATGTCTCCGGAATATTGGTCTTTTGCGTTTGCTACGGCTATCTATTTAATTAATCGTCTTCCTAATGCTCCACTAAATTTTTGTATTCCCTTTGAATTTTTTTTTTAGGAAAAACCAAATTATTCCAAACTCCGTGTTTTTGGGTGTCTGTGCTATCCATGGTTAATACTCTATGCTTCAAATAAACTAGACTCTCGATCTACTCTCTGTGTTTTTGTTGGATATTCATTAAGCCAAAGTGCATATCTATGTTATGATGTGGCTAATGCTAGACTTTATTCATCATGTCATGTTCAATTTTTCGAAACAGAGTTTCCCTTCTCCACTCACAAAAAGCTTTCGCCGCCTCCTTCAATCCAACAATCAGATTTCTCTCCTCTGGTTGTGCCTCTTCCGTCGCCCTCTCCACCAGCTCCGCCACCACTCATCGACGTTCAAGGTGCCGCCGAGCCTCGTGGTAATTCTTCCTCACCCTCGACATCTGCTGAGGAATCTCCTATGATAGATCACTCCTTAGCTGCTGCTCAATCATCTTCTTCTCGAGACTCTAGCTCCTCCTCTGGCACCAATTCTGCATCACTCGAAATAGTTCCGGTGACCTCTGTCTCTGCTCCGGTATCGACAAATCAGCACCAGATGGTCACTAGATCAAAAAACCAGATAACCAAACCGAATCCTCGGTATGCTCTCAGCATTACAATACCGCGAGATTTGGACACAGAACCGAAAACTTACCTTCAAGCTCTTAAAGATGAACGTTGGCGTAACTCAATGGGTTCTGAAATCAATTCGCAGGTCCAACATGGTACTTGGCTTCTTGTTCCTCCTGATCCTAGTTATAACTTGGTTGGATACAAGTGGGTTTTTCGAATAAAGAGGAATGCAGATGGCTCTATTGAACGGTATAAATCGCGGTTAGTAGCTAAAGGATACAATCAAAGATCAGGTATTGATTATTTCAACACTTTCAGTCCCGTCATCAAGCATCCAACTCTTCGCATTGTCATTGGTCAAGCGGTTGCGCGTGGTTGGGTCTTGCGGCAACTTGACGTTAACAACGCTTTCTTGCAAGGGTACTTGGATGAGGATGTGTATATGGAGCAGCCTCCTGGTTTTGAAGACAAAGACAAACCTGATTATGTCTGCAAATTGATTAAAGCAATATACGGTCTCAAGCAAGCGCCGTGAGCCTGATATACTGCTCTTCGCACCTTTTTACTCGAGTGTGGTTTTTACAATTCTCTGTTGCAGATACATCGCTCTTTGTTCTTCAAAAAGATGGTATTATTCTTTGTGTATTGATCTATGTCAACGATATAGTGGTAACCGGAAACTCAGAAGCACATGTTCAACGGTTTATTGAGCTGCTTTTGGAACGGTTTTCTCTCAAGGATATGGGTGAGCTGAGCTACTTCCTCGACATTGAGGTTGTGCGTATGGCAGCGGGTATTACACTTACTCAAACAAAATATATCAATGATCTTTTGCACATAATGAATATGGTCTTTGCTAAGCCTGTATCTACGCCGATGGTAGATAATCCCATCCTCACGGCCAACTTTGGTCGTCTCCTAGATGATCCGTCTGAGTATCGGTCTATCATTGGGAGTCTCCAGTACTTGCTCATTACGCGTCCTGATATATCTTATGCCGTTAATAAGCTCTCTTAATATATGCATGCGCCGAGAGAAGATCATTGGATGGCTGGAAAGAGAGTCATGCACTATCTTTGTGGTACGAAGTAAATGGGACTATTCTTCTCATCATCTAACTCGATGCAGGTCCATGCTTTCTCTGATGCAGATTGGGCAAGAGATCGAGATGATTATGCCTCTACTGGTGCATATTTGGTTTACATTGGAAAAAATCTTGTCTCTTGGTCTTCTAAGAAGCAAAAGAAAGTAGCACGTTCATCTACGGAAGCTGAGTACAAGTCAGTTTCGGACACATCTTCTGAAGTTGAATGGGTTCTTTCGTTGCTTGCCGAGATTGGTCTCTCTCCTACAGAGCCACCTGTGATCTATTGTAATAACATGGGAGCCAAGTACTAATGAGCTAACCCTGTTTTTCACTCTAGAATGAAGCATGTTGCGGTTGACTATCATGTCATTCGCGAACAAGTTCAGTCTGGAGCATTGCGCATTGCTCACGTCTCCTATGCGGACCAACTAGCTGATGCCCTCACCAAGCCTTTGTCGCGTGCCAAGTTCACTCCGTTGTGTATCAAGATTGGTCTCTCCTCCCTCGGTCCATCTTGAGGGGGCGTATGAAGCAGTTAGAATATACTCTTAGAATATCTTGTATATACTCCTAGAATCTCTCCTTCTCTTAACCATCTCATTGTATAAATATAATGTAATCATCATGACTAGAATATCAATACATTGAACATTCATATGCTATTCGTAATTGTATTTTAACATATGGAATTAATGTAGTGATTAATAAATATGAAAAATAATATTCTGCAACTTAAAAAATAAGATTCACATTACAACTAACCCTTCAAAAATCTCAAAACTAATTCATTGAAAATATACCGATTTAATAATATAAGAGAAAGACCATTATGTGTGCAAACAAAAAAAAAAACTAAATTTTACCAACTTAATTAATATATTAGCACTTAAGCATAAAACTAGTAATTAAAGCAATTCAATTTACATTAAACAACAAATACATACATGTTTAAAGAACCAAATAGGGTCGGAATATAACTATTTTTGTGAAGTCAACATTTATGAAGCTAGAAAATTCAAGCCTAGACGCAAACGAAGAAAAACTTACAAATTAAAGTAAGAGTTATATCGAGTTGCTGTTAATTAAAAAACGTTATATAAAGTTGCCTAGTGCTGTATAGAATTGAAACATTGGCAACAAGTACTGCGAACATATGAAATAAGATTGAATCTTAACCGAACTTAGTATAATCACATTAATTCTTTAAAAGATGCAATATTTGAACATACGGCTAAGTATTACTAGGACGTGTGCTTATATGACTTGCTCACATGTGCAATCGTCATAACATGGGTATCATGAAACAGAAAACTCAAAGCAATGAAAGATCCAATCAAACAACAAAACAAACTCCCACCAAATCAAACATTCAATAGAGAACGAATAAGTTACCTACAGAATACTCAAAAACCACGACGACAGTAAGGATGGCCCAGACAAAGTATTTACTAGCATCATGGAGCGGCTCTTTGAAGAAGATAACCACGGAGCTAAGAGAGAGTGCCAATCCCATTTTAACGGCAAAAAAGAACTTCCGGCGATCAGAATGTCCCATCTCGCACAATTTTGCAATCCCACCACAGAAACCGGAGTCACTAAAGCCATTATGTAAGTATTCTTTCTGCGAAAGGAGGCTATCTCTACTTTGTGTCCCCAATTTGCCTTCCATTTTTTTTTTTATCCCGAGTATTCTTTATGCGAGAGACCTCGACTATCTTGTTGTCTTGTAAAGAGAAAGAGGTTTTATGACGCATTTACTTTCTTCCCATCAATGTATACCTTTGAGCACAATAATACTCTCTAAACAAAAAAACTTTCAAGTTTATGAGTTTACCTTTTTTTCTTCTTTTTGTTTATGAGTGAACCTGTGCGAGGACCAATAACAAGTTCGATGATTAATTACTTCCGTATCTTATGTAGTGACATTTTAAGAAAGACCCAAAAAAGAGTTTTATGGTGTGTATGACTCGTGAGTGTGTGAGTGTGACATTTTGAAAGCGTTACATTTTGGGAATTACATCTACCGGTTGCTCACCATTCTTCACAAGTCAAGCCTACCTACCCTCACTTTAGATTTTTTCTTAGGGCTTTAAAGAAGATAGAGGGCTAATTGGTTTAATAACTGTGACGTGACTGTGACTGTATGTCTATTGTTATTCTATTTTATTTTTTTATTAGATAATTAAAAGGTGGCTTGTTTAAATATTTTATTTTACGTTTGATTTTTAAATAAGATCTCCAGTCTTCTTCCACATCAAATATATATATATATATATATATATATATATAATCCAAAAAATGTAAACAACAACTTATTCACATTGCTGATAATATACAAAAATCACTTTATTTTGCTTTTACAATTGTACTACTACTAATTTTTCAACAATTGTAATATGTATTTATGTTTTGATAAAAGTCTATTTTCGCTTTTTAATACCAATTAATATTAAATATATTTACATAAAAATGGAAAATAAAAGTGGTTATATCACCATCCCAATTTAAATATGGTATAACCATATTCTTCTAAATATTTAATATTAAATATTAAATAATTACATATTACCAAAAATAAATATTTACTTAACAGTTACAACTTCTACAGTTTCATTAACAATCATAATTTTATTATTACTAAAAGTAACAATCACATTCTCTACAACCAAAAGTTTCAACACCCAAAAGTCATAAAAGTCTACCGCGAAAGCCTACAGCCACAGTCCTTACCAATCAAGCCGAGAAGTAATTACAAATCGTATGGTTTTGGTTTTTGGCAGAATTGATTTTTCCTTTTAGTTTTTGGCAGAATTGATTGTAAACATATCTAAATAGATTTGCGTGTAATGATTCATTTCGTGTGTTAATTATTGTGAAATATCATGACTTTATGCTATTAATTATTTTTTCAATCAATAAAGGAAAATTATATCTTCCATTTCATTGCTTCATTTTTGGTTAATTTTATTTCTTTTGGTACTAATTTTCCCTTATATATACATGGTTGGAATTTACATATGTATATATAAAAATTTAGTAACTGACGTAATAAAATCAAACTTAAAAAGTAATGAAATCAAATATAACAAGAAATATGTGGGCATGGTGTACTTCGTGAGGGCTTCGTAGGTCTGAGAAAGGACTTGGTCTACCCTTTTCCGACTATTGTCGTTTTATACGGCTATTTTTTATTTGCCTTCTTGTTCGGTTCGAGCCTTGAGGCAATTCTCGTAAACAGCTCTTTGTGTGTGAGGACATCGATATTCTGATTCTGGAGAAGCATTGCTAACTACTTATTTGGTTCTTTCTAGTGCTAGCCCACCATCTTCGATATTGTCTTCGTGTATATTTTGCAAGTTTCTCCAGCAACTAAGTTTAGAAGGCCATCTTCACTTCAGATAGTACTAATATTTGGTTAATTATCAGTTCTTTTGTCTAGCATTAAACTTGCTACACTATTAGTATTGTAGGTAGCAATGATTGATCCAAGTTTTGTTTCTAGAAATCTTTTTTTTTTTAACTTGTTTTAGGCCTTCTACTTTAGTTCTACAAAAGTATTTTGTATTCATGTGCCCAAGTTCATTTGTTTGGATGAAATTTACATTTTATCCCAAATAAAAAGAAATATATGGGCAGTTAGATATATTGGAAAGACATGGCTAGAACATGTAATATAGTAGTTTTTTTTTATAATATATAAATTTTATATCAAAGAACATTTTTACATGAGATTGTGTCTAGCATCAGAGGATTTAACAAAATTTTAAGCATGATGAATATATATAAAACAAGACTGAATGACTAGTGAGGAAGCCATTTTGTCAATAGTGCTCTGCACTTTTTCTTATCTTGGTGCACAAGAATTGTGTCTCTAATGACCCGATCAGTTACCATGAAGAGTGCTTTTGCAGTTGAGTGAGGGTCATCATGAGTTCTCGAGTTCCTCTCCTTCCATATCCAGTAGATTATCACTTGAGCTACTCACATCTTCACAAGAGTTGAGGTATTGCCGGTTCTTCCTTAAAGCCACATGAGAAGTGAATATACAAGAAGACAACTTGAGCCTCAACATCGCCAGGTTCCACAACTTCTCTGCGAAGGAGGAATGAAGGAAAAGGTGGGATCTAGTTTCAGCTCCATCTTTGCATCGGTGGAACCTGAAACGTTTCCGTCGCCTTCGGTGTAGGCATAAGACGTCTGAGCGCTTTTCTCCGCCGTCGAGGTTTTGAGAAGCGCGTTCTCATCTTCCAACTCCTTTAGGCGAACTTCGTTCTATCTCAGCTTCGTCGCGATCTGCTCGTACTCTTGAAACTTCGCCGCGATTGCCGCATCATCGACGGTTGTGAGCGTTTTCTCCATAGACGTGGATCTGAGGATGTCGATGTTCTCTGGTTCGGATGAACTGTTGGATTCGCTCGTCATTTTCCTTTTGTTCTCATTGAAATCTCTCCTCCTTCTAGCGNGGGGGGGGGGGGGGAGAGGGGAGTTTGGTGATTCTTCGATGGTGAAAAACAAGAACAAGATTGTCGATGGATTTTAGAGTTTTTTTAGAGAGATGAGCAAAAGTGACAAAGAGATATGTAAACCATTTCTTGTATTGATCTTTAAGAGAATTCATTACAATAGTGTATCTTTGTCAAAGTTTCGGATCCTTGAATTAGGGTTCTTCCCTTTGTATTTATAGCCTTTGAATTAGAGTATTTCCTTATATTTTATGGATAACTCCTATATTCAAGTCTATCTTACAATAAGGAATATTTCCTTAGATTCATTAAGGCATTTGTTCTTATCTCTTAAGATTTAGACTGATTAAGGGGATATCCGCCCTATCTCGGCTATGACATCAGCTTGGCGATGGTGTCTTTGGCTATGGCCTTGGTTTGCACGTACAACTAGGGGATTTATTTACATCTCCTTGGTCTAGGCTATGTTCGGACTCTAAGAGAATAAAATTACCCTCAAGAGGAAGTGTACAAGATAAAATATATGGTAAGTGCATAATTTATATTGAATTCATTGCATAACAAGTTAACATGGAATTTAAAAAATATGCAATAAGTTGATAGTAGTATATTTATTATATAAATTATTATAATTAAATATATATAAATAAAAATATATAGTGTAATTTATTAATTTTCTTCTCTTCAGAATATGCAAACAAAAGTACGTGACAAAGTCAATTCAAAATTTTTTTTACATAGTAACAGTATAAATGACTCATGGACCAATAAAGTGACATCAACAAGCTAGTTTTATTTATATGATATACTTGGTGGTAGCTTTCACATAAACTATTAGGTGTGGGTAAAAAACTTGGCATACACACACAATTCTTCAACATAAACAAACTCCTGTGTTTTAATTCTTGTAAGTCCTACCTAGCATTTTTCCCTTCCATCCAAATGGCCCCTGCGATTTCTATGGAGTCGATCAATGCAACCGAAAAGGTGCATAAAGGAAGAGCCTATTGTGACGTTTTTGGCAGGTAGTGGAGACTATGTGAAGGGTGTAGTGGGACTAGCATAGGGTATACGTAAGATTAAAAGTGCTTACCCTCTTGTGGTTGCTATGTTGCCTGATGTGCCTGAGGAACATAGAGATCTCTTGAGATCTCAAGGCTGTATAGTGCGTGAGATTGAGCCTGTGTATCCTCCGGACAACCAGGTCTTATATGCAAGGGATTATTACATTATCAACTACTCCATGCTTCGCATCTGGAACGTAAGCACCACCAAATCCTCAAGAAATTAAAATTCAATAGCAAGTTTGTGTTTTGATCCCCCAAAAAAACATTAACAAAAGATAAAAAAAAACATTGTTATTAACTCTGGTCTTGTATCAAATACAGGAGTTATATGAAATAATACATTGACACACTTTGTATATATATATATATATATATATATATCGAGAGACAGAGAGGTCTCTGCTCTCAGATCAAATGTCTTCCAGGTTTCAATGGCTAAACGCCCACACAGAGGAAGCTAAAGGTGGCATGTCTATGATCTCTAGTGGCTGTGGTATTCTTCATTTGTAATGAGCTGCAGGCGAGGAAGAATAATTAACTTCTAATTTATTCAAAATTCAGATCAAAGGTAGAACATTATAAGCTTGAGGCTGCTCAACTAATATGTAGAACACAAGCTGAGGAGGATCTGAATTGACTTTGCAGATAAGCGTATACAGTAAACCACAGCAACGTACTTTGAGAACCTACCAGTGTTGGTTAGAGGGCAACCACATTCATGAATTTCCGCTTGGCGAATGCAAGCCACCATTTGTTTGGAGTGCCATTAGCTCTATATGCTACGCTCAATAGCCTCCCACTTGTCTCCTCTCTAAGCTGCTTCAGATAGTTCCTGAACAGATCTGGTATTTGAAGCGAACAGAACAAGAGGGCTCAGGAGTTAGTGTAGGATTTTGGTAAAATAGTCCTGGTACTACAAGCGGATCAATAAGGAAAAGAGTATTATTAAGAGGACATGTACCGACTTCTTGCTGGGAGGAAGGAAGTGAAAAGAGACCAGGAAAAGGAAACCCAGGTTCTCCAGGAACAGGGATATCTTCTAAACCCAAGTTGATGATGGCCTTAGTTCCTACAGCCAGTGTTCTACAGCCTTCAAGCCTCTTTAACGCCACATTTATATAGAAAGTCAAGTAAATAAGGAGCTTATCAGCAGGACTTGTGATATCAAAGTTTGTGAAGAAGACATTAGCTCGGAAGAAGGTGATAGCCTCGTCCACGATATCTGTCCTGTCTGTATGTAAACAAGAGATAGAAACACTTTTTCTTGGCACATTCGAAAATCACAACTAGGGTGTCCTTTTAATACCTTGTTCTGAAGAAGGTGCAGGACCTTTTATATGGCTCTTGAGAGGAAGCAAAGGGCAACCACATGCCTTTGTTATCCCTTCTTCATCCACAAAACTCGAGTGATAAACCTGATTAAGCGTTTAATCCACAAAACTTGCAGGTTACTATCTACATTGAAAGAATGTAAGACTGAAATGGGAAACCAAGAAGAACCATTCGAGATCAAACTAGTTACTCTGTTAATTAAAGACAGAAACTGAATCTCCATACCATTTTTACCGAAATCAGAATTGGGAACAATCGAATCGAAGGCAGATCTGCTGCGATGAAGATACTGGAGATATCAGGATCGATCGAAAACGAAGGATATTGATTTATAGGGTGTAGGAAAGAAATTTTACCTGTTAGATAGATCAATCGAGAAAACAACTTATCAACTCTAAGGGGGTGTTATTGAATTGAGGGTTTCAATGTGTTTCTTGAATTTAGATGTATTTTAATGAGTTTTGTTTAAATTCTTAAATTCTTTCTACAATATATTGATTTTAATGGATTTGCTTGTATTGTATTTTGATTAACTGCTTTACTTGTAAGTATGTTAATTGAACTCATATAATTTTATATGATTTGACACAAATCAATTTTTTAAAAAAATGGAAAGAAAACATATAACAGTGATAAACAACAAAGTTAAAAGATAAAAAATGATCTTTGTTTGTATTTTTTTTTGTCAGCTTCTGTAATTTCAGGAACAAATATATATCTATTGGGTATTCACCCTTGGTAATAATGTATTCATACATAAAACGATCGAATTTCGAAAAGATGATTATTGTTCTAATTAATCTCTTCCGTTTCATCGGAAAAAAACCCAGAATAGATATGGAGCTTTAAGTCTGAAAATTTGGAATGATGGTAGATATTACTATTTGTTGAATTATTTTGCAAGAGCTTAAACAATGGAAGAAGCAACAAGATGGGAGAAACATGAAAAATAAGACTTTTTTTTATCTTTTATAAGAAAGTTTTCAAAGAGTGAAAAAAATAAAATAAAAAAGTTCTCAAATACCAGAGAAATAGTTAGGATTTCGTTTCTTTATGTTTTACTTGAACAAATACACTCAAATCCATTTTTCTCAAATCTAAGCAAATACAATACAAACTTGAATAACATGTGATTTTATTGTAATTGAAAATACAACTTTCAAATGCTTAATCCAATAACGATGTATTTTAATGTATTTTAACCAAATAGAATAACACTTGATTTCATCTTGATTTTGAAATACAACTAATTACATTAAAATGTAATATTGAATAACACCCCCTAAAGCCCCTCACCAAAAATAGCATTTATAATCATTTTTTTAATTTAAAAAATGTGAGTTACATTTAAACCCCAATTAAGTTGTAGGAATTACAATCTTTACCAGAGTTTTATCCACCCGACCCGAATTAGAGGATCCAACCCGATTTATTATTTTTTTATTTTAGAAGAGAAATGAAAACAACAAAATTGCTCAAATAACAAACCCTTAAATCGATTTTGAATCAAAATTGTCGCTTTGAACAATATCAACAATCGTCTTCTTCGAAGTGAAACTAGGGAAACTAAGAATCAATTTGTCGAGAAAGCTTGATTTTCAAAACCGTAAAGATGGTTGAAACGACGCGGGACTCGAAGAAGGAGAAGGAAGAAACGGAGAAGGTAATCGTGAAGGAGGAAGTCGGAAAGAGGAAAGCGAATCCGACGTAAGAAGTGGATAAAAAGGCGAAGAAGACGAATCCGACAAAAGAAGTGGATAAGAAGGCGAAGAAGGCGAAGTTGGCGAAGACTGATGCTGCTGTGAAGATTGCAGATCCAACAGAGAAGACGAAGGCGTCAAATCCGGTCGATGGAGCGATGAAATCGAGCAGGGATAAGTCATCTGCGGCGCTGATAAACGTGCTAGTGGAGGCTATGGTGGAGGCTGCGGTGGAGGTTGCGGCACCGATAAACGACGATGTAGACATCGAAGGTGAGGCGGTCGTCTCAACTGACAGCGGAGACAAGGATGCAAACAAGGATGAGGATGAAGACGAGGATGAAGAATTTCTTGACGCAAACAATGAAGAGGAACCAACAGATCGTGAGGATGAAGAAAAGGAGGATGCTAACAATGGAGAGGAAGTAGTAAATGATGAGGATGAAGAGAAAGATGCAAACAATGAAGAGGAAGCAGTAGATGGTGAGGGAAAAAGTGAATCTGAAGGAGAGGAGGAGAGGGATCGGTTTGCAATTGTTCCTATTATCAATACAGAGCATTTCCAGGTAACCAATTAGCAATTGATTTTGATTCGTACCAATTACATTGTGTTTTGGGAGGAACAAGTGGGTAATAGTAGGGAATATTGGGTAAAGTATGCGTAATACTAGGGTAGAAGTAGTGAAAATTTTCTAATAGCTGTGGTAGAATTGTATGTTACATGGGGTAGCACTGTATTGGAGTGTTGATGTATTACTGATATAACTGGGGTATAAATGTATCTAACTTGCAGGAAGATTTTATCGCAATCAAACCAGCTCGAATGTACTTCTTGCCAACGAAGTACAAGAAACAATTAAAGCTAGGGACAAGGTTTTTCATAGCAGAAGTTACTGACACTCTTGCGAATCTGAACCCAAAGCTCAGTCTATCGGGGAGAAGGTGGTTTGAGGAGCATCCTCAATTCAAATACCTGTTCCACATGAAAATAGACAAAAACCACAAGGTTCAGGGGATGCGGATGTTGTTGCTGCGGACTGCTGAAATCTCCAAGCGAAAAGAAGTGTGGTTCATCATCAATGGCGTTTCCATCCGATATGGCCTGAGGGAACACGCATTGATATCATGACTAGACTGCCGCAACTATTCTCTCGGGTACAAGGAGATGGATAGTACAAATTTTGTGAAGCACCATTTCATGGGAACAATAAGGTTGGAAGATTTGAAAGCAAAGCTAGAGGGAATGGGACCCTGATGTATTAGTATTTTAGTAGGTTTTTAGTACGGTTTTCATTCGAGATCTATGGTTTTTAGTATGTATTCGGATTGTTTTGGCGCAGTTTTGTGTTCTTTGTTGTTTTTACAGGATTCGAACTTGAATGTGCGAAAAGGAAGCATTTTGGATGGATTACAAGCCTCGAAGGAAGTGTTCGCGCAAAGCTGGAAAATATCCAGATTTTTGGACACAAATCGATCGATCCAGGGACATGGATCGATCGGTCGCTGTCCCGATTTGCGGACCGATTTTATGAAGAACCAGACCGAACCTATTTCAGACCGGATTTCATCTAAAAGACATAGACTCGAGTTTCTCTTTTAATTATGCAATTTTCTGACTTTGAGAGAGTTTTGAGAGAGTTTGTAACCGAAGGAGAAGAATCATCTTCCGTACTTCGAATCTGAGAAGAATTCTGAACCTTATTCTTTGTTTATTGATTAATACAATGATGTCTCTCTTGAAATTGATTTGTGTTGATTCTCTGAACATGAGTGAGTAGTTTAATAATTGAGTTTAGGGTTCTCACACAGGGGATTCATGATTTGTTGATATAGAATTGCAT
>OVAN01002192.1:764-34932 GCA_900406275.1 Anastatica hierochuntica | reverse complement strand
ACTACAACGTACTTCTGTACGCTTGCAATGATTTCTTGGGTGAAAACCTGAACCATCAGAGATGCATAGCAGATGCTGCTGGGAATGTCTCAAGTATAAACTTCAAAAGTGATAAGAGGGTTTTTTGTGCCAGTAACAAGGTGATGTGAGCTGCTTTTAAGATGAGAACAAGTAACGTTTAGGTTCTTGGTGAAGTCTGTTACGGGTAGAGATACTGCAGGTTTTGCTACAACAAGATTGTCTCATAGATGTCACAGGTTTCGTGAGGATGAGACTGGTTCAAAGAGGCTAGTGCGGGTTCAAAGTCTGCAAGGGAATGGCTTGATTGGTTCAGAAGGGTTTGACAAGATAAGCAAAGAGTTTTGTTTCGAAAGTCTTCTTAGCCAGGTGGAGCTAAGAGGCGTGTTCTGTTGGTAACGATGGCGGAGCAAAGTGATGCTTAGAGTTCAACCGAGTGACTGTAAGTTCAATCTCAATTTAAAATTTCTTATTCACTAATGGTTGGTTGAGATTGTTTTGTAGATAGAATCAAAGTTTGTTTCAAGGTTTAAAACATAGATGGTTCAAGTAAAGAATCAAGTCTACTGCTTCAGGTTAAGAAGCTTTTAGGGTTCTGGGTTTCTGAAGTTGGTTCAAGTTTGCATTGGAATCATTTTTGGCAGCAAGTCTGGCAGTTTTTTTAGTTGCAGCAGTATCAATCATCAGAGAAGGATTTATGGGAAGAAAGCTTATGATGTCGGTGTTTAGTCGTCAAGTTCGGAGTCCATAGAACTTGTTGATGGTGCTGCTGAGAGGTTATATCAAGCTCACAGGTTATGGAGAGTGTTAAAAGAGGATAAAGGAAGAACTTGACATTACATAAAGTCTTGATGAGGCTGGTTATGCAACTTAAGTGGACATGAGAATGTTAATGACTCTGTGAAACATTGTGATACATTTCACAGTGGAGGTTTATTGTTTTATTGTCTTGCTTATTGGTGGCTGTTCAAGCATTTGAAGATTGAAGTTGTCAAGGCAAGAACTGAAGTTTCTGAAGGTTCTAAAGGATAATTTCAGGGAATTCTTCGTGTTATCAAGATGGATACTTTGAAGAAACAAACTTCAAGAAGAGTGGGAGTTTGTTCAAGTGAAAGAGTTGAGCAAGTTTGCTCAAGATCAGAAGCTGAGGGGTTGCCTCAGGAGGATCAAAGACTGAATGGGTTTATTCAGAAGTTGAAGAAGCTAAGTAGGTGTACTTAGAAGATGAGGAAGTTGTGTGGGTTTACACAAAGAGCTAAAGAAGATGAGCGAGTTTGCTCAAGTACCGGAAGGCGATCCAAGAAACTAAATAAGAGAGCATGAAGATCAATGACAAGGTGGAGATTTGAAGGATTGTGTCATGTGATCATTTCAAGTTTGTGCTCAAGTGTGGTGACACCTCTATGGCAAAGAGAGGGTTTTAACTCAAGCTAAAGACTCAAGCTAAAAAGGATGCACATGTGAAATCACGTGAGTGAATTGGTAATTTGGTGAGACATGTGAGGGTAGATATGTATTTTAGCTTGAGGGGATATTATTCTCAATCTTTCAACTCTTCTTCTTCACGAGTTTCTCAGAGAGTTTGTTACGAAAGATGTATTGGTGAGAGCTTTTGTAACAGAGAGTTAGAGAGAGAGATTGGGTGGTGAGAGAGAGAAAAGCTTGAGCGAGTTGTTGATCGGGAAACTCGTTTTCATCACGGTATTTAGTGGATTCCGGTGAACCTCCGGCGAGACGTAGGGTTCGCGCGTTGCAAACCGAACTTGATAAACCTTGTGTCTCTTTACTTTATGCTCAATCAATTAACAACATACATAGTTCGATTAAGATGATTTGCGAGCTGGATCGAGTCTAAATCTTCACAGGAATGCCAAAGTGAAATCTTCTCACTCGTGAATTTGGAAATCCTTTCTATCTCTCAGACCATTAGCTAAAGAGCTCATTGGGTATAAGGTTAGAAATGGCACGGTTGTGAATTTCTGGTTTGATAATTGGACTTCTTTTGGTCAAGTGATTGATATTACAGGAGCTGAAGGCATGAGAAAGATGGAAGTTAACATCAATTCAACGGTGGCTGAAGCCTCATCAAGTCGAGGATCGCATTCTGTTGGTAAGGAAGGAGGTGGCTTTTATAACTCCACCTTCTCCATCAAGAGGTAATGATTCTTTCACTTGGGGTCGCAAGGATAATAGAAAGAGCACCTTCAATACTAGCAGGGCATGGGAAGTTGTTAAACCAAAGGAGCAGAGGAAAGCATGTTACCAAGCTGTCTAGTTTAAGAGAGCGCTTCCTAAGCACGCTTTCATATTCTGGATTTCGAATTAAAAATTGGCTCCCTGTAAAAACAAGACTAACTAGATGGGACATGAATATCTCGCCGATATGTACTCTATACAACTCCGACCACGAAACATGGGACCATATGTTTCTGAATTGTGAGTACGCTTCAGAAGTTTGGGGATAAGCTCTTCAAAGACTAAGCCAACCAGGTGGTACATTTCATTCTTGGGACTCTCTTATTACATGGATGAGTGGTCAATTTGCATGTACGTCCAAGACCCTGAAGAAGCTTTTGGTGCAAGCATTGGTGTACATGATTTGGAGAGAGCGGAACCACATAGCACATGCGGGTCCAGCGAATGATGCAAGTCAATTGTTTCAGCAGCTTGACAGATTCCTCAAAGACACTCTCTTGGCTCATAAAATAAGCAACCAATGCAAGGGTATGATTTTCCTTTGGCTAGCTTATGTGTAATCCACTTAGTTTTTATTTTGAGAGTTTAGAGATTATCACAGCCTTTTTAGGTTTTTTGGAGATGTAGATCTCATATGAAAAGCTTATAAAAAACATGTTGTTCCAGTTTTGTCAATATAATTCACATTCTTTCAAAAAATATACCATTTTACTATTTTGTTGTTTTGATTTTATTTTGTGATTTGTTAAACAAATTAACATCTGATTTAGTCATGTGTATTCCTTTGAGTATCTTGTCCACAGGATGATTGAAATAATAGTCTTTGTTTATGTTCAATCTTCCGGTTTGAAAGCAACGTTGACATCGGACCAAAAAGATTAAAGTAACACATTCACATATACTATCTATCGTCTCAAGTTGGGTCGCTATTTGAATCATCTCGGCAAAGGTAACTTTGGCGATGTTTATGGCTAAATCACCAAGGAACAAATCGAATATATTCACTTTCTTTTCAACAGAGAAAGTCTTCTCTTTTGCGGCTAAAAAAAACGCAACACCTAAGACCACCTCCATTGGGAAAAATTCCATTTGAGATTCTTAACATTAAATTATTAATAAAATTAAAGAGAGAGAGAAAGAGAGAGAGAGAGATGAAGAGAGAGATAGAGAGAAAAGAGAAGAACCTTGTTAAGAGTTGGTTCTTAAACAAGGATTTTAAGAACCAACTCTTAGCATTTTGTTTTTTTTTATTAAAAAATGTGTTAAGAACCTCTCTAAGAGCCCCCAATGGAGATGCAGTTTCTTAGAATTTTTTTTAATTAAAAAAAAAGACGCGGAAGAACCGCTTCTCACGGCTTCTAATTAAGAGCCGGTTCTTAACCGGTTCTTAATGTTTTTTTTTGTCAGAACAATTTCATTTTCGGATCCATTTTTTTGTTTTTCGGTTTTTAGATTCGTTACATATTCATTTACGATTTTTGAAGTTTCGGATTCGTTTCAGATCTGTTTAAAATATCCCGAGCCGAACCCAAAATACCTGAAAATATCCGTTTCGGTTCCGTTTCGGCTCCGTTTTTTTCAGTTTTTGGATATGATACGGATCTGTTTACGATTTTTTGAGTTTTGGATCCGTTTCGGATCTGTTTAAAATATCTCGATCTGAACCCAAAATACCCGAAAATATCCGTTTCGGTTCCGTTTCATATCCGTTTTTTTTTGTTTTTCAGTTTTTGGATATGATACGAATTTGTTTACGATTTTTGGAGTTTCAGATCCGTTTCGGATCTGTTTAAAATATCCCGATCCGAACCCAAAATACCCTGAAAATATCCGTTTCGGCTTCGTTTCATATCCGTTTTTTTTGTTTTTCAGTTTTTGGATATGATACGGATCGTTTATGATTTTTGGAGTTTCGGATCCGTTTCGGATATGTTTAAAATATCCCGATCCGAACCTAAAATATCCGAAAATATACCAAAAGATACTCGAAAATACCCGAAAATATAGCTAAAAATACTCGAAAATATTTCGGGTTTTGTTTAAGTAAAAAAAAATTTATTTAAGAATCTCATTTGGGTTTCTTGCAATAATAGACCAAATTGCTAAGAACCCAAAGAGATTCTTATTCTAAGAAAATTAATAAGAAAATGGCTAAGCATTGAACATGCTCTTATTCGACCAAGTTGGCTAAGCATTGAACATGCTCTTATTCGATCAAGTTCTACTATGTCTATGTCTATAGCCGTCGAGTTTTCCTGCTTACGCTTTCCACCGGAAGGAAAGCTCAAGACGTTGACAGACCTGTTGCCGAACTGAAATCACTGATTGGGTATGACTTTAAAGTTTGACTCTAAGGTTTTGTTTTTTTTTCCTATAGAGTTCGTGTTCAGCAAGTAGTACAGAATTTTGGATTTTGCTTGAATTTTTTCTCAAAACGTGTTAGATAAGAGAATCTGTCTCTGGCGATTGATGTGGAGCTCAGTGAAAGGTATTCGGTTGAAGGTTTGGAAAACTCTTGAGGCTGCGAAGATGTTTATTAAACAAGAGGACCTTGCCTCACATGGGCACTGTGGAGTATATGGTTCGTGAAGCTGCAGATTTACCTGTCCGAGCACCTCTTGTGTATAACATCGTAAAGATGCATGCATTGGGTATCTAGACCAATCATGCGTGAAGGAAAACATAGTATTGTGTCATCCATCAGAAGAATTTGAGATATACAAAGAATGGTTATCATCTTTACTACAAGCCTCGAACAGAGTATTCCATGGCGTCAGAAGCAGATAAGTAACGTATGTACCGGTATGAATGTGGTTGCATCCCAAGCGTATCACCTGTTAGCATCTTCACTCCGCCTCCTTGTAGAAAACGGTACAGTAACGGTTTAGCTCCAAGAAGTCCTGAATATTACCTGAGAGAAGCTGCTAGAACGTTCCCAAACACACTTTCTATTATCAGGAAAAGACGACGCAGGGTGGTTGTGGTTTTGGATAGCAGTAATGCCGCGAAAACAAATGACGAAGCTAAAAAGGTTGTTGATCAAAAGGTGAATGATAGTTCAGAGAGTCCACAAAAGTATAAAACTGTTTTCTCTTATTCCTCTCGTCATGTACAACAACAAGCCTATATACAAAGACTCTTGACCTAGACTTAGTCCCCAAGTTAATGTAAAAGACTATAAACCCCATGCTATATTAAAAGTAATATTTACGTATCTAATCCTCCGTAATACCTCCCTCAAGTTGGAGTGTGTAGATCACACACACCCAACTTGTCTATAAACCGATCAAATTCATTCTTCCCAAGAAATTTTGTAAAAATATCGACCAGTTGGTTAGTAGAAGAAACATATCGTGTAGCAATCGTGCCTTATAGCATCTCGTCTCGTATGAAGTGACAATCACGTTCTATACGTTTTGTCTGCTTATGAAACACTGGATTCGCAGCAATATATATCGCAGCCTTACTATCACAAAATAAAGTCACTAGTGCCTTGAAAGTAACACCTAATCGACAAGAAGATCCTTGAGCCAAATGATCTCTTGAATTATTAAGGACATGACGTGATACTCGCTTTCCACTGATAACCAAGAAACAACATCTTGCTTCTTTGTCTTCCAGAATATAGGAGAGTCACCTAACTGAATGAACCATCCTGTAGTAGATCTGTAAGTAATGGGAAAACCAGCCTAATTAGAGTCACACCACGCCACCAAAGAAAGCTCTTTATTAGGTTGTAGTAAAATCCTTTGACCTGGATTCCCTTTTAAGCACTTCACCACCCGAATCGCAGCATTACAATGAGTTTGTTTTGGCTTTTGCATAAACTAAGCCAAAATATGCACCGAGTACGATAAATTCGGTCTAGTAACAGCCAAATATATCAATCTGCCCAGAAGACGTCTATACCCAACAACATCCTCAAAGTTCAGACCCTTATCCAACGCCAACTGTTGGTTTTGTTCCAAGGGAAAATTTGCCGGTTAAGCTGCCGATAATCCCACATCTGCAATAATGTCCTTGAAAGTATGAATAATCTTTGTAGAATTACCTTGTGGACTACGAGCAACTTCAATCCCAAGAAAGTATTTCAGAAGTCCCAAATTCTTCATATGAAAACAATTACTCAAGTAATCCTTGAAAGTATGAACAATCTTTGTAGAATTACCTAAAATAATCAAATCATCGACATAGACCAACATGTGTAAACGGTCATCATCGTTTTCCAGAGTGAACAGAGAGTAATCTGGAATAGACTGAACGAAACCATACTCCTTTAGTGTCGTACTTCACTTCGCAAACCAACATCGAGGTGTCTGACGAAGCCCATATAAAGACTTATGCAACCTATAGACTTTTTTTGAATCAAAACCACGAAATCCATGTGGTAACTTCATGTAAACTTCTTCTTGTAAATCACCATGAAAGAAGGCATTTTGCATGTCCATTTGATGCACTTCCCAATTCCTAGCCGCAACAACCTCAAGAAAGGTTTGAACCGTAGACAATTTAGCAACAGGTAAAAATGTTTCAGAAAAAACACTTCCCTCAATCTGGCGATTTTCACATGCTACAAGATGCGCCTTGTACCATTCAAGACTCCCGTCGGAGCGAAGTTTTAACCGTGAATACCCCATTTACATGCAATTGCTCTTTTACATGTGGAAGAGATTCATCAATAGCCCATGTTCGATTTGCTTTAAGAGCATTAATTTCAAACCGCACTGCATGACGTCATACCTCCTCCAAAATTGCTTGAGAATAAGACTGGAATAATATATGCAGGAAGAGCAGCGAGATAAACACAATGAGGAGGAGAAAACTTATCACAATTAACATAGAAGGCCATGAAGTATGGAATCGGAGATGTTGACGAAAACGTAATCGTGCTAAGCACGTAATCATTAAGTTTTGCAGGAAGTTTGCGTTCACGAAGACCAAATCAAGTTGAATAACTTCCTCTGTTTCCGGAGCCGAGAAAGGTGACGTCGAACTCCCAAATCAACCGTCAGAGAAGAGTCTCGTAAAATTGGAGAATATGCCAATACCATACAAGAATTATCATCATTAGACAAGATCTCATCATCATTACAAGACTGCTCATCATCATCATCCTCATGACTTTCATTCTGAGATTGTGATGAATGATGAACGAGAGGAGAAACCTCAATAACCATCACCTCAAGTTCATTTGGAGACCTTGAACCAATCGCCATCTCTGACGATAAACTCGTACCAGCAAGTGATAAAACATAACCACCAGCAGGTGACACACCCGAACCACCAGCAGAAACAGAGTCTTGCAAAGCAGAGGACTGCTCTTCACACCTACCATCATTCTCAACATTTGTCGGCGTATCAGAACCATCTATCGGAGAGTGTAATACCCAATCATCCAATGCCAACAACACATCCTTACCAGATATATTTTCACACGAGCCAGATTGTATGTGTGAAGTCACAGAGATTTGATAAACGTCTTCACAAAAAACAACATCCCGAAAACTGAAAATTTTACTCGTTTCAAGATTATAAATACGTCATCCCTTCTTTCCCGAAGAATAACCAATAAAGACATCTTTTATGCTTTGAGAAGCAAATTTATCACCTTTGTGATGTTGATTATGAGCATAACACAAACAACCAAATATTTTGAGATGCATAAGAGGTCGTGGCCGATTATGCAATACTTCAAATGGTGTCTTACCATCAAGAATCCGAGTCGTTGTACAATTAATCAAATATGGAGCCCTCAAAACACATCCTCCCCAAAATCCAAGTGGAAGAGAAGCCTGAAACCGTAGTGCCCGAGCAACATTCAGAATATGTCGATCTTTCCGCTCAGTCCGACCGTTCTGTTGCGGAGTACCAACATAGGAAGTCTCATGAATAATTCCTTCCTCAGAAAAGTAAGAAGTCATACACATAAACTCAGTTCCATTATCACTACGAATGTTCTTAACCCGAGTTTCAAATTGTCATTCCACATATGCAACAAAATCCCGCAATGTGCGAGCCACATCTAATTTTGAAGAAAGTAAGTAAAGCCAAAGGCTTCGACAGAGTCAGAAATTAACTTGCTCCACAATGAGCCTTGACACGATACAGTCCCCATAAATAACAATGCACCATTTCAAATAAACTACTAGTTTTATTAGAATTTATTGAAAAAAGACACCATGTTTGTTTAGCAAGTACACAAGTCTCACAAATCTTATTCTCTAAAATCTTATTAGAAGACAAATCTAATAAAGCTAAAAAATCCAAATCCCTTGGAGAAGGATGTCCAAGTCTGTTGTGCCACACTTCCTTAGATGTCTTATTTGTTCGTTGCATAACTTCAGCAAACTCTATCTCTCTAAAAAAATAAAGCCCATCTATTTGCTCAGCTACTCCAATCAACATCTTGGTAATACGGTCCTGAACCAAGCAAAGCTTATCAGTAGTCTACAAAATACTCTTCCTTTGTTTCGCAAGTTGTGAGATAGATATCAAATGACACTTAAGTCCATCAACAAATAGCACATTCTGAACTGTTAATATTGAACTAAAAACCATTGTTCTTTGTTGCGTTGCAATAATAACCCTTCCATCAGGTAACTTTACATGCAACGGGGAAACATCTCGAATTTCTGAATGATAAGAGAGAGTACCCGTCATGTGATTAGTGGCACCTGACGCTGCTTGCTTCCTTCTTCTCTAACCAAGACGGCACTTTGCTCTAAAACAGCCAGGTATAGGAGATTTGGCTCTCCGTGTTGGGGTTTTGAGAGAAGAGGTGGTGTTGTGAGATACTCCTTGAGCTTGACTAGGGCGTCTTCGGCCTCTTGGTTCCACTCAAATTTATTAGTGAACTTAAGGGCTTCAAAGAATACATGCGACTTGTTGGACATCCTGGATATGAATCTACTCAGAGCTACCATTCTTCCGGTAAGCTTATGGACGTCTCGTGGAGTCTTGGGTGAAGGGATTTTTTGAATCGCCCTAATTTGCTCTGGATTTTCCTCAATGCCTCTGTATGTAACTATCTACCCCCAAAAATTTCTCGGAGCTCACTCCGAATGAATACTTAGAGGGATTAAGCCTCATATTATACTTCCTCAAGGTAGAGAAGGCTTGTTGCAAGTGGGCTATATGGTCTTCCACTTCTAAGGACGTGACTAGCATCTCGTCTATATGGACTTCCATGGTATGACCGATTTGGTCCGCGAACATCATGTTGACTAGCCTCTGATAGGTGGATCCCACATTTTTCAATCAAAAAGGCATCACCTTGTAGCAGTAGATTCCACGAGAAGTCATGAAGGACGTCTTTTCCTGGTCGTCTTGGTGCATGAGTATTTGATTGTACCCGGAGAAGGCATCCATGAAACTCATCAGTTGGTGTCCAGTTGTGGCATCCACCAGCTTGTCTATATGACGCAAAGGGAAAGGGTCCTTAGGGCATGATTTGTTTAGATATGTAAAATCTATGCAAACCCTCCACTTGCTATTCTTCTTCCTGACCACGACGACGTTTGCCAGCCAGTCCGGGTAGTGGACCTCCCTAATGAACCCAGCCGCAAGGAGATTCTTGTCTTCATCATTGATTATTGCGTCTCGTTCCGGTGCGAACTTCCTCCTTTTCTGCTTGACTGTTGGGTACTTTGGATCCACTTACAGCTTATGCACTATGATTTTCGGGTCTATCCCTGGCATATCAACGTGAGACCACGTGAAGCAATCAGCGTTGGACCTTAGGAAGTCTATCAGCCTCTGGCGTATGCCTTCCTACAACCTTACCCCTATTTTGAGATTTTGCATAGTTCTCCAGGTATTAGAGGTACGTCATCCAGTTGTTCCACTTCCGGCTCCTCAGTGTGCAATGTGGGAAGTGTCTTCTGTAATTGCTACAAGGGGGCTTTCTTTCCCTTTAAAGTGGTTTGGTAGCACGATCGAGCATTTTCTTGGTCACCCTTGATCTCCTTGATTCCCCATGGAGTTGGGAATTTGAGTACTTGGTGCAAAGTTGACGGCATGGCTCTCATCTCGTGTATCCAGGGTCTGCCCATGATCATATTATAGTCAGAGGGACAATCTATGATAGAAAACTTGGTGGACAGGTCGACTCCTCCAGCGAAAACTAGGAGTGTTATCTCTCCAATGGTTTGCTTGACTTCTCTGCTAAAGCCCACCAGTGGTGTGGTCTTCTTGGTTAAGACTTCCTGTGTTATGCCCAAGTCTGTATATGCTCCCAGGAAGAGCACGTTCGTAGAGCTTCCATTATCGATGAGTACCCTCTTCACCAAACAATTCGCCACCAATAATGAAACAACCAAGGCGTCATGATGTGGAGTTAGGATTCCATCTTGTCCTCCAGCCGTGAAGCTTATGACTTCTTGGCTCAGGTTCTGACGCTTGACTTACGAGGTGCCATGATTATTTTTTGAAAACCTTGTTCTTTTCTTTAAAACAGCATGTGTATTGCCACTTATCTCTGACCCTCCGGATATGACATTGTTCACCCTATCATGCCGTGGAGAATTCGATGCTTGACGGCCTGCTTGGGCACCTTCTTCCTGACTATCTAGCATCTCCTTTTTTCTGTTAGAGAGGAATTCCCGCAGGTATCATTTCTTGAGCAGCTCGTTGACTTCTATTCTTAAGGATATACAATCCTCTGTTCTGTGACCATGGTCATTATGAAAGTCGCACCATTTGTTCGGATTCCGGCGATGGTCAAGCGACCTCATCTTCTGGGGCCATTTGATTTGGCCTCCCATCTCCTTCAAGACTCCTACCAGCTCCGCACCTGATATCGATAGGTTGGATACGTCTAGCCAAGTATTTGCTGGCGAGAATCTGCTGTCGTCCAGCTTACCCAAAGGCTTGTGTCCTTTGGCTCCCTTTGGTCTGTCTTCTCTGGTAGGTATCTGGTAGGGCTTGTCGTCTCTGGCCATCTTCTCGGTCCTCATGACCCGAGATTCTTGCCTAGCAAGCAGGTCCTCTTCCCACTTGATATGCGCCTGGGCGCGAGAGAGCACGTCTTCCAACGTTCTGCATTGATATTTTATGAGTTCCTTGTATAGATCGCCATTAGGCATAAGTCCTCTTCTAAAGGCAGAAATTGCGGTGGCAACACTGCAGTTTGAGATCGTGACCTTCTGATTGTTAAAGCAATGAAGGTAGCTCCGGAGTGGCTCTGCCTTACGCTGTCTAATCTCATAAAAGTCATCAGATGACTTGGGAGTCACTCTGCTGCTAGCAAATTGCTCCACAAACAGGTCAGTTAGATGAGCAAAGGATCTTATGGTTCCAAATGGAATCGATATGAACCATTGCAAGGCGGCTCCCGTTAGACTGGAACCAAATCCCTTGCACATGGCAGCTTATTTGTGCTCCTTCTGGATTGCCATAGTGAGCATCTTCTGCTTGTACTGTTCGATGTGATTATTCGGTTCAGAAGTCCCGTCGTATGGCTTGATGAATGGGAAGGTGAACTTCTTTGGCATGTCGGTTAGTGCGATCTCATATGAGAAAAGAGTGTCTGCATAAGAGCTTAGGACACTTTTCCTTAGAGGAAGTGCAAAGCCTGGAAGCCGTTTGATTACCAATTGCAGCGCCTCAAACTTGCTGGAGAACATTTGTTCTAGTCGTCTGGCCTCATCTGAGAGTGGGACAAGATTTGCGGCCTGCAGCTCTTCTACGTCCATAGGGTCTTCTTGCTCCTAAACAAGATTTTGGTTCTCCTGGGCTCCCGTTGTTGCTGGATTTCCTCTTTCACCAGAGTTATTGGTAGGAGGAGTTTCTAGAGTTGGCATCTAGAGCACGTGGACCCTAAACCTCTGTTTCTTGGTTTAATTTGCCGTCAAAACCGAGTTTACTTCTCTGAGGGACTCATTCTCCAGCTCCAATTACTGCAAGCGTTGTGTGTTCTCCTAGATTATCCTGGTATGAGCTTCAATGTGCTGTCTCAAAGCCTAAAGCTCTGCAGTTGTGGCATCAACTCAAGTTGGAGTTTGATCCCTTCGAAGTTTCTCCATCTCACCTAGTCTTTTTTGCAAAGTTTCTAGCTGAGATCGCATCTCCTCATAGGTGAGCTATGTTCGTCAAGGTGTGATGTTTGTTGATTCATGATTGTCTCCAACCATCGTCACGCAGCAGTTTTTAGAAAGCTTCCCCTCTTTCTAGCGCCAGCTATTACGGGTGATTTTGGTCATTCTTTGTAAGCACTACGGAAGCTGGAGGTCAATGAATATTTAGCGTATATGTGGATCTCAGAAGATGATCTAAGCTCTTCGGATTAATAATGGAGAAAAGGTCAGTTTGTATTGAACTCTTTAGCCTAGGGTTTTCGTGTCTCCACTCTTAACCCTTAAGCTTTATATTTATACAAGNATACATCATTATCTGCTAATTTAAATAGTAAAAATAAGTATAAGGCGGTGGTCGGCTGGCTTCCGGCTTCTAGCTTCTGGCAGCCGGAATTCCCATGACCTAAATTAACATATTCCATATTGCTTAGGCAGGAAGCCATTAGTTGCTTGGCCTTTTAACTTGACTCACATGATGCCTTTTTCCCCGTAGGTGTCTGCTTGCTTATAGCTTGAGTGATGTTTGGTAATGGACGTNTGCTTATAGCTTGAGTGACGTTTGGTAATGGACGTAATTGTGGCAGGAGGTTACGTCTGGCTCTTGGCGTATGACCTTAGGGCTTTGAATTTCAAACTTTGTGAGTTGCTAACACTTCTCGGGAACTGTTATTTTGTTGGAGGATCTTAGCCAGTGATTTCGTGAAGACCTGAGGAGGAAATTGTAGTTGTTGATTAATATTTTGCAAAGATTTGAGAGGAGAATTGTAGTCGTCGTGTCCCGAAATCCGCGCCTGTGACTAGACACGTGCGGCTAAACTGGGTCTTCTCTCTTTCTTTTAGCATTTAAATCTTTCTTTCTTTTCTCTCTTGCCTTTTATCTTCATCTTCTTCCTTTTCTTGCTAGATTCTTTGCTTTCAGAATCATCATCACGTTCTTTTCGTCTACGATTTGAGGTTAGAACTCTTTTCTCCTTCCTCTTTTCGCTTCTGTTAAGGTAGATTCCAGAGGGTAACTTTAGGGTTCCAAATACTCCTTAGCTTCTAGGTCTTTCTTGCCCCCAATCAAACCCTAAATATGAGATCGAAACCTCTCTGAGCCAAAGATGACTAGTTCGGGCGACGAATTCTCCCCTGTGGCTTCGTCGTCTGTTGGTGCTCATGCTCGGAAGAGACACCAAATAAAGACGAGCCGATCTACAGAGGCTGAAGGATCTTCTGAGGACATGGAGATCTATGATGCTAATTCTCGACCTCTGCACTGTGCTGCAGGTCCGGAGCTTTTAAAGGTGGCTCCTTTTTCCAACGTCAGCTCTGAGACTTTGGAAGGCTGGCGGAAGCAATACTCTATTAGGGAGAGCGCAAAACTGAGGGTGCCTGGGAAGAGTGAGAGGGCCTCTTAGTGCCTTGAGGACGAGATATCCATGTACAAAGGCTACTTCGAGGCTGGAGTCAGGGGTATGATACCGGCTCTGATGAGGAAGGTCTTGAAGCATTTCGACATCTATCCCTCACAGCTGAACCCGCCTTCCTAGAGGATCCTTACAGCTGTTCAGGTTCTCAATGAGTTCCACGGGCTAGATCTAGTGTCGACGAACTCCTCTACTCCTATTACTTCACTCATGTTCCTCCTTGTGAGGGTAGATACTACTTCCGTCCCCGAGTTGGTGCTCCTTTAGTCGTGGAGCTAGAGAAGGAGGAGAGGAAGGGGGCAGCCTTCACAAAACACTAGGCCCAGAAGTTTGTTTTTATGAAAGTCGGGTCATCGTCTGGTCTCCCTACCCTCTGGAAGTTTACTGGTAGGTCTAGGATGCCTCTCTTTTTATTGCTTCCAGCTTTTACATTGACCCTCTTATCCTTTTTTTGTAGAGGCGTCCACAGAGAAGTCAGAGAAAGGTAAGGAGAAGGGTGAGGAGGCTCTGGAGATTTCTTCTGAAGAGAGAAGCATCCCCTTCCTGCTAGAAGAGGCATTGAGCCAAAGCAACATCAGAGGTTTGTCCCTTGTTGATACTTTTATTCCTTGTTCCTGCTTTGTTAGCATCTTGTCGTTTTGCAAGAAACATGTTTGGATCAGGTATAAAGCATTGGAAGACTTCAAGAGAGCTTAAGCAACAAGGAAGGCCAAGCTGGAGTCAGGGAGTAAGACTCCTGAGGTGGTGGAAGTCTCTGATTCTCCGTCTGTTGGGACTAAGACGAAAGGGACCCAGAAGGCTTCTGCTTCAACCAAGAAGCAGAAAAGCACCTTGACTAAGCTCTCTCTCTCTCTCTCTCTCTCTCTCTCTCTCTCTCTCTCTCTCTCTCTCCTTCTTGTAGCTTTGATGATGCCTTGGGGCATTTGCAGAGCTCTGTCTTCCCCTCTGTTCCTTTCAGCTTCCCCAACTCTGATACTATGGGAGTCATCGACTATGCCAGAAGGAAATGATAAGGGTAAGTGGTTCTTCCCTAGACTTTATTTCATCAAATTCTCTTCTGGCTAATTTGTCTTGCATATGATTTCAGCTGGCCGCCTTTTTCTTCCATGCCAAGGATCTGATTGCCTCTAAGGTGACCTCTGCAGGGAAGGCCATGGTGGATGACTACCTGGCCAAGCTAAAGGCAGAAAAGAACAAGACAACTATTTTGGACAAGGAGCTGAAGGAGATGAAAGGGTTACTCCGAGGACTGGAATCGGAGAAAGAGAAAGCGGTGGAGAAGGTTCTCACCCTGACTGAGGAGAAGACAAAGCTGGAGGAAGAGGTTGCCAGCCTGGATGCGAGGGTAGCAACCTTTACAGAGGAGATGTTCATGGCTGTCAATGGCGCCAAGATCATTGGACGTTGGGAGATGGTTCGAGACTACCTCAAGGAGGAGACAAAGTCTTAGAACTTGAAGGAGGAATTCGATAATTACAAGATGGTGGTAACAGCGGAGGCGGAAGACTATGGCCTCGAAGCTCCCACCTTTATAGATGAACCAGAGATTCTTCCGGCTAGGACTTCTGCAACCCCAACGGACTGAGAGACAAATGTTGAGAAGTTTGCTTCTCCTGATACTCTAGCTGCCTAACCTCCAGACCCAGAATCAAGAAATAAGTTGCTCTCCCCTTGTGGGATTATATTATTTTTTTGTTGACTTTCTGCCCCTGCGTGGGCTTGGATATGCCCCTTGTGGGCTTGTAATGACTTTTATGGCCTTAGAGGCCTTAACCCTCAATTGGACTTCTAGGCCTTAGTTTGGTTTGCCCTTCGGGACTTTAAGACTTATCTTTTGGCCCTTCGTGGCCTTTTATGAATGATTTTGGTTCTTTTAAATCCCCTTTTTCCTTTTTGCCTTAATAGACTCTTGACTAGGATTTAAAGATGGCATTCGTTGTATGGCTTTGACAAGTCTTTTACCCTTGGCTTCTTGATCGATTGGCTTCCGGCTATAACCCTTATGCCTTTGCATGTCAACGTTTCGATCGTTTTGACTTCCGGCTTTTAGCCTTTAGTCTCTTATCAATGTTTCGGCTGTTTTGACTTCTGGCTTCTTAGCCTCTAGTCTTTGTCGTGTCTTGTGAGAGTTTTGAGTTCCAGGTTGGGATAATCTCATTATCTCTCCTTTTTTTAGGGAATTCTGCTTTTTGTCTTTAGATAATGCTTAGGTTCCCGAGTTGCGTTTTGCTCCACTTTGGGTGACTAGTAACTTTTGGCCTCCTGATACCCGGAGGTACCTTCTGGCTTTTTGGCATTATGCTACCCGGAGGTAACCACTAGCTTGTTGGCATTCTGCTACCCGGAAATAGTTGTTTGCTTTTGCTGCATTTTACTTCCTGCAGTGAAGCCACTATCAGTCTTATTGGTTTTGCTGGTATGGATCTTCCCCGCAAAGAGATCCAAGTGCCAAAATTTTCTTCTACTTCCCATGTCTGGGTAAGTAGGTATAGGTGATGATCCATGCTCAGGACGTATAACTTTTGCATTTACTGTGACCTTGTAAGCAAGGTTAAGCTATTTTGCTTTCTGCTCAACACTCAACTTTCCGGCTAGCCACTCTCTGTTAAGCAGAATAAGCAATTTTTTTGTCTTTTGCTTTCTTTCGGGTATTTTCCCTTGTTCAAGTAGAGTTTTTGAGCTTTTCGCTTTTGTTTTGGAAGGGTATATTGCTTATATTACTCCTTTATTGAGGAGTAGTCATTAACCTTATTTGCCCCTTGCTTTAACTGAATTTCTTTGCGAGAAAACAGTTGTTGTATTGATATGTATTTGTTCTTAGATGTAGCATGATTACATAAGAAAAGGTTTAAAAGAAATTAATAAAAATCCAAAGCTGAAAAACGTATCTAGTGTATGGTCGTCCCGACCAGGAGCATTCTTAAGAAGAAGTAAGACTTTAGGTGTAACCCATTCCAGCTATTTGGCTGTATTTTTTCTTACCTGTCTTGTAACTTGTATGCCTCTGCTCCTTTGACTTCTACGATTTGGTATGGTCCTTCCTAGCCACGCGCAAGCTTACCTGCAGCCTTTTCCCTACTGTTGTCAAAGACTCGGTGTAGTACCCATTCGCCTTGTTGGAATGTCCGGGTTTGTACCTTCTTGTTGTAGCTGCGAGCTACTTCCTTCTGGTACTTCCAGTTTCTGATTCTTGCGGCTTCCCTTTTTTCGTCGAGGAGATTCAGGGACAAAGCCATCAGCTCTTCGTTCTCTCTTGGAGTTAGAAGCTTTGATATGGCTGTAGGGTTGCTGACTTCATCAGGGGATACAACTTATGTTCTGTAGACCAAGGGCGAAGCGTGTTTCCCATGTTGAAGTCTTGATGCTAGTTCGACATGCCCATATGGTAGCTGGGAGTTCTTCGACCCAGTTGCCTTTGGCGTCGTCCATCCTCTTCTTCAGGAGATTGACTATTGTCTTGTTGGTGGATTCGGCTTGCCCATTGGATTGCGGATGTCTCAGAGATGCAAAGCTTAGTTTTATGCCCCAATCTTTGCAAAACTTTTTGAAGTTTTTGCTTATGAATTGTGGGTCATTCTATGTAACTATCTCCTGAGGTGTTCTGAATTGTGTTACCACGCTCTTCCATAGGAACCTCTTGATTTGGACATCTGTAATCTTGCTTAAGGCTTCTGCCTCCACCCACTTAGAAAAGTAATCTGTGACTACCAAAAGGTATTCCAGCTGGCCAGTAGCTATTGGGAATTTACCTACAATGTTCATTCCCTAATTCATGAATGGCCATCAAGAGCTTACAAATTTGAGGTTCTCTGGGGGTAGCTTGGATACTTGTGCGTGCTTCTGGCATTTGTCGCAGTACTTGGCCATTTGGAGGGGGTCGTGGGCCATTGTAGGCCAATAGTAGCTTGCCCTCTTGGCTCTCAGCACCAAGCTTCTTCCACTAGAGTGAGATCCGCACTCGCCTTCATGTAGTTCTTTGAGGACTAGGTTTGTGTCTTCTAGCTTTACACATTTAAGGTAAGGTCCCGAGAAAGATCTTCTGTAGAGTTTTCCGTGGACCAAGCAAGCAATAGCGGGGCGCTTGCCTTTTGATCTTACGGCATTCACTCCTTATGTTGGGCAGGACGTCATCCTTTAGGTAAGAAATAATTGGCGTAATCCATGTTTCTTCCTCTTCGATGTTGGAGACTTGAGGTCTTTTGTCGTCTTCGTTGGTAGCTGGCCATTAGAGTACCAACAAAGGTATGCTAATTTGCTCTGTAATTTTCAAGGCGGAGGCCAAGTTGGCGAGGGCGTCCGCATGCGAATTTTGCTCCCTTGAGGTTGGCGAGAGCGTCTGCATAATAATTTCCATTTATTTATACAAAATATATACCCGTTTCGAAAAATTCAAAATACGTTAAATAAGAAAAAGATCTACTTTTTTCGCGTATTTACAATTTGATTTCGATAAATATATAAATCTATAGAGTCATTTGAAGTTTGGAGATGTGAAAGAACAAGAAAACAAATCACAGAAAAAAAAAAACAAAATGCTAGTTTATTAATTAATGAGTTTGATTTGTATATTCTACAAAATTACCTATAAAAAATTGAACGCTATCTATTATTCGCACGTGTCGAACGTGTGATTCCTACAAAAGAGGACACTTAAAATTTTAAAAGTTTCTGATTTTTTTTATTAATCCAGCTATGGCCCGCCGCTGTGGAACTTACAGCATCCTTTTATTTTACCCTTGTTCATCAAAACCTCATTGTTCTCTAAAATCAGCCGTCCAATTGCAAGCCACGTCAGTTATCCGCGTCAAACATAGATTCAACGGTTGAGATCTAATTGGAAGACGGTAACTGCCTTGAGCTGATTGTCGAACCTTCTACCCATTCTCTCTCTTTCACAAAGAAAGAAGAAATTTTTTTTTTTTTTCAAGAGAATCGAATTTCGTCAGGAAAAGTTTCTGTAGTTGTTCTCGGGAAGATGACTGGTGTTGAAGATGATAAGGAGTTCAAAGAAGAAGATGTAATTCAGGTTCTGAGCGACGACGACCGTGAAGAGGAAGAAGTAAAAGACGGAGGAGAAGAGGGTTCCTCCGACGAGGAGGAAGAAGAAGAAGTCGATGAAGATGATGATGATGAGGAAGAAGACGACGATGAGGTTCAGGTTTTGCAGTCCTTAGGTGGGCCTCCAGTACAGTCAGCAGAAGACGAAGATGAGGAAGGCGATGAAGATGGAAACGGAGACGACGATGACGATGATGATGATGATGATGATGATGACGACGATGATGATGACGACGAGGAAGAAGACGCTGAAGATGAGGTATGATTCTGGGATTATCAATTTTGTTTCCGTTTATGATTTTTATTTGGTTGAACTTGTTCACTCTTTAAAATTGAATCAGGGTTTCTGATCATTGAGTCAAAATCGTAGATCTAGCGCCTCAATAGCTTAGTAGGGAATCGAACTGGATCTGTTTGATCTATTAACTTTCCTGCAAAATTATCATACTGTTCTGTTTTATTCCCAAATTAGGGTTTATACTTTTTTCCCTTAAATAACAAAGTGGCGATTTTAAAGTTTCTGCTTGTTCATCTGAGTTAAAACTTTCTGACACAGTCTTTGTCGTAGATAGAAAGGAACACAATATAAGAACTCTGTACACAATCTCTGTTTTCTGAAATATATAAACCAATTAGATTATATTTTGGGTTCTCATGTTTTAGCTTCAAGTCTATGCCTTTGTGGTCCTTATCCCAAAAGGGTTCTTGCAAAAAGGGTCTTTTGACTCTGTTGTTTAATTACTCCAATCTTGGTTTAAGCATGAAACCAAGGTCTTATGTTTTTGGTTTGGTTATATTAAATTGTGCAGGAGGATCTTGGAACGGAGTACCTAGTGAGGCCTGTTGGTCGGGCTGAAGATGAAGAGGATGCAAGTGATTTTGAGCCAGAGGAGAATGGTGTTGAGGAAGACATTGATGAAGAAGACGAGAACGACAACTCTGGTGCTGGAAAATCCCAGGCTCCTCCAAAGCGGAAGAGAGCTTCTGAGGAAGAGGAGGATGAGGATGAGAGTGATGAAGATGATGATAGGCCTCCAAAGAGGTAGTTTCAAAAAAACTGAGAATAACACTCTTCAGAAAAAAAAAAAGAAGCCAGAGAGAGGTTATGTTTCTAAATTTGGAGTCGTGAGATTTGAATCATTGGTTTATGTAATGTTTATTATGGAGCCAAGAAGTAGTAGTTTTTAAGTAGGATTTATGCATTGTCGTTTCTTTTGATTTGTAACTTTTTTAGTGAGTCAGTAAGTAGCCAATGAATGTTCCCCGTATAATGCTTCTTTGGAGTTTTAGTCTTCTTTTTTTTGGTTATTATCTTTTGCAAAAAGTGAAGTTCTGTTCTTGTGTCCTTCCTTGAAGTTTTGGCTTAACTTTGTGGTTCTACGAAAGGTGTTTAATCCATATTATCCTTGGTAACCTTTCAGTCAAGATAGTCCAATCCTTAACTTATTTTGAGAAGTTAAAGAGTACATATGATCACCAAACTGAAACCGAAATCATATAAGAAATCAATCTATAGTGTAAACTGATCTAATATTTTATCGGTTTTAGGTTTTTTGCCATCTTTCAAAGTCAAAGCTTCTTATGTACAAAAAAATGACCATTTAATATGAGAGCCTTAGGCAATACTCAAGATCAGTTCACCAAGCAGCATCAACTGTGTTTGGCATAACACTATGCCAAGAGTTTCTACTTCCGATCAGAGCATCACTTGCTCACTTATGTTCCATATACTTTCAAAGACCGGATGTTGGTGATTGATAGATGGAGCAAGTGTACTTGGCCAACTTTCCTGCGCCAAATCCCCTTTTGGGTCCATATCCTCAATTTACCAAATATCTACAAAAAGAGGAATATCGCTGAAACCATAGGTTCGCATCTGGGTCATATAGATGAGGTTCAGGTGGTTGAATCTACAACTCATCGTGCTGCACAACTGTTGGTTAAGTTTGGTTTCTATATAGACAAGAAGCTTACTTTGGCCAGGAAGTTTGACACCATGAAAAATGAGATGCCTATAGAAATATAGTTCAAAAATATGAAGTGCTCAAGAAATTATGCATCAGCTGTGGAAGTCTCAAGCACGGGCTGGAAATATGCACCAAGGACAAAAGAATCGTGGATCCTATGGAGCTGAGTATCCCTGGAATAGATGTACTCCATCACAAAGTGATATATGAAAATGTCGAAAATAGGCAAGCTTTACAATGATAGAAAGGGAGAGAATACATGGTTATACAATCACATACCACAACTTTTAATAGGTGATTTTAATGATATAAAAGGATATGAAGAGAAATTAGGTGGTCCAAGGAGATCAGATTACTCCTTTCAAGTATTAAGAAATCTCTTTAAACGGTTGGGTCTCAAAGATGCTAAAGCATATGGAAGCAAGTTTACCCGTTTAAAAAGAGATGGAACCACTATGTTAAGACAAAGATAGATAGAGTTATAGCTACTTAATGTTGAGTGGTTAAATTTCTTTCCAAAATCTTATGTTTTGTTATTTAGTTGGCAGGTTTCAGATCATCTCCCTTTGCTATTACACACAGAAAACTCTCATTGGAAAGGCAAGAAGTTGTTCAAATACGATAATCGATAATCGATGGAAGTATCGTTCTGGTTTTTAGCAGCAGGTCAATTACATTTGATCCTTTAATTGTGGCTCACTGGTTCTTGAAGGCTTTTTCTCAGCAGTAAAGCAATGCAAGCATGACATCTCACAGTGTAAAACGACAAAACAACTCAAATTCAAGCCAAATCATTCAAGCTTTGCAAACAAAATTGCAAGAAGCATATGATCAGTATCCTATTAATTTTGCTCATATTCTACAAGTTAAATCTAATATGCTTAAAGTCTCTATAGACATAAAGAACAACTCTGGAAGGCTAAAAATATAATGCAATGGTTACAAGTTAGAGATAAAAATACCAAATACTTTCATGCTAAAACTAAGCAGAGAAAATATAAACCACAATACTATCCTTGCAAATTCAAAAGGAAAAATTAGACCCAAGCAAGAGAATTTCAGAATATTATAGAGTTTACTTTAAAGAGGGTAATACATCGCAAAGGGCTCAAACTGGAGATGCTTTGAATAGGATTGGACTTATTTGCCTAAAGGTAACAAATGCTATTTATGGGTCTCTTATTAAATTTGTGACAGAGGATGAGATTTATTGAAGTTGTCAAACAACTCAATAATGAAAAGGCACCATGTTCTGATGGATATAGGTATGCTTTTTATAACCATCCCTGGAACACTAGAAAAAAGGTATGGTACAATTTGCGCTTCGTTTCTTTATTAACATGGCTCTGTGAATCCTGAAACTACAAGAAAACTGTTAATTTGTGACTACATTTTGTGACCACATATTTAGTCACAAATATTGGTGACTAACATGTGACTATTTTACGACTAATTAATGACTACCTTAATATCAGAGGCTGAACGGTCGCTAATTTACGACGGCGATAAAAAGTCACGAAATAGTCACAAATTAGCGACACAACTGAGACTTACTCACGACATTACAGATTTAGTCACAAAATAGTCTAAAATTTGCAACTGCTTCACCACACATTTTTTCGTCACTAATATAATAGAACTTCTGCATCCAAGTCTTTTAAAGAGTCAAAAAACGTCTCATAATACCAACATTTTTGCAACTAACACATGAAATTGTGACTCATCTGTTACGTTGTACCAACTCTAGTCGATTTTCTTCTAAAAACATCAAAAATACTTCCACAATATAAAGTTAAATTATAAAGTTTTACATATATATAAATAATAAATACAATGAATCACTGCAAATCTCTAAAATTTAAAATTTCTAATATTTTAAACTTGATGACATAACACCTATAATGTATTATATATTTGTTTGTGTGTTCATATGATGATGTTGAATGTTTTATAATGTCTTAAAATGTGTTATGTATTTGTTTAGTTTTCACTATTTATAATGAAAAATATAATTTATTATTAAAAGATGAGTGATTGTGAAATCATATTTTAAATAATTAGGTAATATTGAATTCAGGGTTTAGGATTTCATTGTGACCCTTAAAATAGGGACGTAAATTAGTCACAAAATGTGACTAATTTGAGACTACTAACAAAATCTTTTAGTAAGAGAATGAAAGCTTCCTATTGGCTAATTCGTAAAGACTAAGATTGAGCTTACCACCGTTGATTAGTGATAATCCAACGACTCAAATCTTTTTCTTCTTTTTACTTGACATCAAATTAAAAGAAAGAAAACACGTTCATCATCATCTTCATAGCCTCTCTCTTCAACTCATCTCTTTTTTTAACTAGAGGAGAGATTCTTTGACTCATCTTCATTGTTTCTCCTCTCAATCTCTCAAAATGAATTCTCTTTCGAACTCACGACCATCATCAGCGAGGTCGTTCTTCGACGAATTGACCGCATATCTACACTTTTTTGTCCTTCGGCTCCAGCGGCTCTCTCCCAATTTCTCTTAAACGGAAACAATCAACGGGAGGCTCGTGTCAATCACCTTGGCAGTGATGTTGAGAACGCCATGGAACTTTCCAGAAGGGCGACGGATCTGAAGCGCAATGAAGAAGAAAGCTTGGAGAGGAGAAGAAGACTGTCATCATTTTTTTTATATGAATTTTATTTTATATTTCTCTTTGTAATTAAAAGAATTATATAAACAATGAAAAATCTTTGTTTAAAAATTATGATTTTTGTTGAAATGTTCATTACTGTAATAAATAAAATTATATTTATTAGTTTAAAAATTACTAAAACAAAACAATGGTTTTTTTATTTTTTCTTAAATAACTAGTGAAAGTCACAAAGTAGTTTTAAAATTAAGACTCACTAGTTTTTTATTTAAAAAGTTGCTAATATGTGATTGCGAAAATGTGTCATAAAGAAGTCGTGAATGAGCGACTATTTTGAGACAAAAAATTAGCGACCAAAAATCTGCGACTACGAAAATTAGTCGCTAAAGAGTCGCAAATAGCTTATTTGTGACCATTTAGGGACTATTTTATCGGTGACAAACGACATGTTTTCTTGTAGTGAATGAATCATGTTTTATACATTTCATATAAACAATTGGTAATCCTACGGAAATTAAGGACTACAAGTCTATTAGTCTTTGTAATGTTGCTTACAAAATCATTTCTACGATATTAGCAGAATGTATCAACCCTTGGTTGCATGAAATAATCTCAGAAAACCAATATGCTTTCATCCCTACCAGCCTTATCATATATAATGTTTATTTACTTATGAGTTAGTACACATTCTAGTTTCTTGAGATAGAAAGCATACATCAATGACCTTAAAAATAGATATAGGTAAAGCATTTGATAAGCTTGAATGGAGCTTTATTGAGTTCATGTTGAAATCATTGAGCGTCTCACAAACTTAGTGTTCATGGATCATGTCTTGTGTCACAACAATTTCTTATTCTGTTTTATTGAATGGCTCACCAACTAAAAAAACTCTTCTTCAAAGGGGAATAAGGCAAAGTATCATATCTCACCTTTCCTTTATTTGTTATGTACATAAAGGTTATTTGTTATGTACGTAAGGGTTATTTGTTATGTTGAACAAGCTCGCAAAGAAAGGAAAGGTGCATGGATTCATGGCAAGCATAAGCGGACCTATAGTAATCCATATGCTTTTTGTAGACGACTCATTGATTTTTCGCACGTCACAAAGTAGGAAACTAACCCTCTATTGCACACTCTACATAGATATGGTCTTGCATCATGCCAGTTTGTTAACTTCTCAATGTCTGCCATCGTTTTTGCTAAGAAGACTCCAATTGAAGTGCAAAAGAAAACATAGTCTATAACATCTATTACATGAATTGGAGGCGTAGGAAAATACTTTGGTTTGCCTGAAATAATCAAATGGAACACATGTGCATCCTTTAATTACATAAAAAAAGACTTAATAAAGTATATTGCTACCGCAATAAATTATGTAATGTCTTGCTTCCTCTTGCCTAGGGAAATAACCAATCACCTTAGTAAGACCATTAAATGATTTTGGAGGTTCGACTCAAAGGATAAAAAAAATTACCCTCGAAAGCTTGGAGTATGGTTACAAAATCAAAGAAGAATTGGGGAATTAGTAGACTTGATAGAATTTAATAGAGCAATTTTGGAAAAGCATTATGAAGATGATCTAACATCCAGAGACCCTGTTGGCCAGAATATATAAAGTTAAGTATTTCTCTACTTTATTATATGCTGATCTTGGTGTCATACCATCATATGCTTGGAAACGTCTCATGCAAGTTAATGATTTAATTAAATTAGCACATAAATGGAATGTAGGGGATGGATTAAGTATCCGAGTATGGAAAGACAATTGGTTTGCCAATACTCCACCACACCACTAAGATGTTGAGGTCATCGACCATCAGTTGAGTCAGGGCTCAATCTTAATGCATATTCAAGATTCATAGGAACCAACAACGACATACGTGCACTTCAAAAACCATATCTCGTCAACAAGAAGAAGTTAAGGAGTAAAGTCAGTTTTCATAGATTAAACGGAGTACCATGAAAAAGAAGAATCACATCCATAGCTGCTCAGTAGAAGGAGTTAGTAATTATCCAATCCGACTTATCTCTAGTGCGTCTGAGAAGCATAATCTTAGAGGTCAAGTATAACATCCCGACCCAAATTTCCTTACCGCGGCCAAGATGTCATATGATCCCAGTTAAGCCGTCTATGAACCTCCAGGTCTTCAAACGTCTTTGATAAAATTCCTTCCTGAGGTCTCCGATCTAAACCATCTAACTAGCTACTTTTCCTAGTATTCTAGCTAGACACTTCAACCATTTAGTCCTTTCATGCCGCGGAATTTAACTTATTGAACCGGCTTAGCGCCTACATACCTTAGCCATCTGTACCTAGTTACCGATATCGGTTTGACCACTGTGCATGTTCTCCCAAACTGATTCCTCTCAAACCGAACATGACATCCATAAACCACCCTTATTTGTTACTTATTTACACAATCAACCATACCCAAGTGACTAGGTAACGTGAAAGGTGGCTCGGATATTCACTCTGAGACTTACAATACACTTAATTCAACCAATGAGCTTTGAACTCCGATATACCAACCCTATAAATATTATCAAACTTTTTAGAGAAAGGGATCCAGAATTTTAGTAAAAAGTTCGTAGCTTTTGCTTAAAACCCAGAGAATAATTCTCTTGAGTTCATTGAGAACTTATTGTCACCATTCGACTCGATTCATGAATTCATCAACATTTTTAGATTCTCCAATTGTTTAGGACTTATCAAAATCCTTTAACAAGGAGATCACGAGGTTGAAGCCAGAAATCTCCTCCACATGAAATTCCTTCAAGACTATCCTTCGCTACTAATCCTAGAGAAACGATCGAGGATCACATCAAGTGGTATCTGGGCTGATCAGGATTTGGTATTATTTTTCCATCATCTTTCTCATCTTCCATCAAAATTTCTTCTTTTTTTTTTTTTTAGTTCTTTTTGTTGTAACCTGAAACCCTAGTTTAAGAAAAAACGCCAGAAGGGAGAAAATAATTGGTGTTACGGGTGTTTTTGATCGTTCTTTGTAAGCACTACGGAAGCTAGAGGTCAATGAATGTTTAGAAAAGATCGTTTGAATATATTCTAAGCTTAAAGATCAATAATGGAGAAAAAGGTGAGTTGTATTGATTTCTTTAGCCTAGGGTTTCGTGTGTCCACGTTTTGCCCTTAAGCTTTATATTTATACATGGAGTTCATGATTATCTCTCCAAGAATTAGATATATCATGATTATCTACAGAATATATGCATCTTTATCTAGAACATACATCATTATCTGCTAATTTAAATAGTAAAAATAAGCAACAGTCGGCGATCGGCTGGCTTCCGGCTTCTGGCTATGCAAGGTTGTCTGGCTTCTTGCCTCCGGTTATGCAACGTCGTCTGGCTTCCTGCTTTTGAGCATTCCCCTGCTTTGAGGTCTTACTGCTATACTCTATCTAATCCTGGGGAAATTCCCATGGCCTAAATTACTCCCAACAGTTTGCCCCTTATTGCGCAGGTTCGATTCGAAGCTGTGGAATAATGTCTTCCATATGGCTTAGGCAGGAAGCCATTAGTTGCTCGGCCTTTTCAGCTGTGACTTGTGCCACCTTTATTTCCCGTAAGCGTCTGCTTGCTTTTAGTTTGAATTCCATTAGGTTACAGGCGCCATTGCAGCAGGAGGTTGCGCCTGGCTCTTGACGTCTAGCCTTAGGGTTTTGAACTTCAAATTTCATGAGTCGTTAGCACTTTTCAAGGACCGTTGTTTTGTTAAAAGACCTCAGCCATTGACTTCGTGAGGATCGAAGGAAGAAATTATAGCCGTTGATGAAGATTTTGCAAAGATTTGAGAAGAAAAAATATAGCCATTACCACCGCGAAATATGCACCAGTTGATTGGACTCGTGCGGCTGGATTTTATTTATTCTCTTTCCTTTTAAATCTTTCTTTCTTTTCTCTCTTACATTTTAACTTCACCTTCTTCCTTTTTCTGCTAAACTCTTTGCTTCCGGAATCATTGTCAAGCTTTTCATCCGCGATTTGAGGTAAGATCTTCTTCCTCCTCCTTTTCGCTTCTATTAAGATAGATTCCAGAGAACAACTTTTAGGGTACAAAATTAGCTTTAACTTCAAAGCTTTCTTTCCCTAATCAAACCTTAGATTCAAGATCGAAACCCTTCTGAGTCTAAAATGACCAGCGTTGGTGATGAGTTCTCTCCCATAGCTTCGTCTTTCATCGGTTCTCGCGTTCGAAAGAGGCATTTGATTAGGACTAGTCCCTCTATCGAGGCTATATGATCTTCCGAGGACATGGAGATCCCTAAAGCCAATCCTCAGCCCCTGCGATCCGCTGCCGGTCCATAGCTCCTAAAGGTAGGCCCTTTTTCTAATGTTAGCTCTGAGATCTTGGAAGATTGGCGGTAGCAGTATTCCATCGGGGAGAGTGCCCATCTGAGGGTGCCTGGGAAAGACGAGAGGGCTTATGAATACCCAGGAGATGAGATAGCCATGTATGAAGGCTATTTCGAGGCACGAGTCAGGGGTACGATAAAGGCCCTGGTGAGGAAAGTCTCAGAACACTTCAACATCTGTCCTTCCTAGCTAAATTCACCTTCATGGAGGATCCTTACTGCCATCCAGGTGCTCAATGAGTTTCATGGGCTGGATCTTGGCATAAACGAGCTTCTCTACTCCTATTACTTTACCCATGTTCTTCCTGGTGAGGGCAGATATTACTTCCGCCCTCGAGCTGGTGCTCCTTTGGTGTTGGAGCTGGAAAAGGAGGAGAGGAAGGGGGCAGCTTTCACCAAACATTGGGCTCAAAAGTTCGTTTTTATGAGAGTCGGGCCGTCTTCTGGATTATCTACTCTTTGGAAATTCCCTAGTAGGTTTAGGATGCTTTTCTTTTCATTGCTTCTAGCTTTTTCATTAACCTTCTTGGCTTTTCGTTTTTGTAGAGGTGTCTACGGAGAAATAAGAGGAAGGCAAGGAGAAGGCTAAGGAAGCTTTAAAGATTTCTGCCGAAGAAAGGAGCATCTCGTTCTTGCGGAGTGAGGAAGTGTTGAGCCAAAGCAACATCAGGGGTTTGTCTACTGCCTATTACTTCTGTGTTCTATCCTCCTTTTGACTAACTTCTTGTCGCTTTGCAGGGAACATGTCATGATCTGGTTCCAAGGCGTTGGAGGACTTTAAAAAGGCTCAGGCGGCAAGGAAGGCAAAGTTGGCGTCAAGGAGCAAGACTCCGGAGATGGTTGAGATCTCGGAGTCTCCCTCTGTTGGGTCCAAGAGGAAGGGGACCCATAAGGCCTCTGCCTTCAGCAAAAAGCAAAAGGGTCTTCCAGCCAAACAGTCCTCCTCCTCTGTCCGCGATCTCGATGGTGCCCTAGAGCACCTGCAGAGCTCTGTCTTCCCTGTGTTTCCTTCTAGCCCTCCCAGTTCTGACAATCTGGACATCATTGACCATGTCCAGAAGAGGATGATCAAGGTAACTAGTTCGCCCTTGGCTTTCGGCTGACTTTTGATTGTTTCTTTTTTCTTCTGGCTAACCTTCCTTTTCTTTGCTTTTCAGCTAGTTGTATCGCTCTTCCATTCTAAGGATCAGATCGCCACAGAGGTGATTTCTGTAGGGAAGGCCCAGGTAGAGGACTATCTCGCCAAGCTAAAGGAAAAGAAGGACAGGTCTGTTGTCTTGGAGAAGGAGCTGAGGGATATGAAGGGATTGCTCTGGGGGCTGGAATCAGAGAAGGAGAAGGCAGCAGAGAAGGTCCTCACCTTGACTGAGGAGAAGACGAAGCTGGAAGAAGAGCTTGGCAACCTGGATACCAGGGTGGCCACCTTCACGGAGGAGATGTCCATGGCCGTCAACGGCGCCAAGATTATGGTGCGTTGGGAGATGGTCCGAGACTACCTCAAGGGTGAGGCGAAATTTTGGAACTTGAGGGAGGAATTTGAGAATTACAAATTGGTGATGATAGCGGAGGCGGAAGAGAATGGCCTCGAAGCTCCCACCTTTGAAGATGAGCCAGATTTTTCCCCAACGATGACTTCTACACCCCCAGCGGACTCTGCGCCAAATGTCGAAAAGTCTGCCTCTCCTAATCGTCCAGCTGCTTAGCCTCCAAACCCGGAACCAAGAATCAAGCTGCTCTCCCCTTGTGGGATTTTTTTTTTGTTGATGATGATCTGCCCCTGCGTGGGCCTACTTCTACCCCTTGTGGGCTTTGTAATGACTTTTCATGTCCTTAGTGGCCTTAACTCTTTGGTGGCCTTCTTGGCCTTATTTCTATTTGCCCTTCGGGGCTTAAAACTCGTATTTCGGCCCTTGGTGGCCTTTCATGAATGTGTTTACATTTCTCTAGTTCTCTGTTGTCTTCCTACCTTAACAGACTCTTGACTTAGATTTAGAGATGACATTCATTATGTGGCTTTGGCGAGTCTTTTACTCTTAGCGCCTCGATCGACTGGCTTCTGGCTATTGGCCTCCAGCCTTTGCATTTCGACCGTCTTGACTTCCGGCTTTTTAGCCTATGGTCTCTTATCGATGTTCTGGCTACTTGCCTTCTGGCTTCTTGGCCTCTAGTCTTTGTCGTGTCTTGCGAGAGTTCTTGAGTTCCAAGTTGGGATAATCTCATTATCTCTTTTTTTTTGAGGGAGTTCTGCTTCTTGTCCTTAGACAATGCTTATGTTCCCAAGACGCGTTTTTGGCCTCTTGATACCCGAAGGCATCTTCTGGCTTTTTGGCATTCTGTTATCCGGAGATAACCTCTAGCTTGTTGACATTCTGTTACCCGGAGGTAACCACTAGCTTGTTGGCATTTTGTTACCCAGAGGTAACCACTAGCTTGTTGGCATTCTATTACCTGGAGGTAACCACTAGCTTGTTGGCATTCAACTATCCGGAAGTAGCTGTTTGCTTTTGCTGCATTCTGCTTCCTACAGTGAAGCCACTATCAGTCTTATTGGTTTTGCTTGTATGGATCTCCCACGCAAAGAGATCCAAGTGACAGACTTTTCTTCTACTTCCCACGTCTGGCTACGTAGAAATAGGTGATGATCCATGCTCAGGTCTCACAGCTTTTGGATTTACTGTGACCTGGTAAGCAAGGTTAAGCTATTTTGCTTTCTGCTCAACACTCTGCTTTCCGGTTAGCCACTCTCTGTTAAGCAGAATAAGCAATTTTTGTCTGTTGCTTTCTTTCGGGTATTTTCCCTTGTTCAAGCAGAGTTTTCCTTTTTTTTTTGAGCTTTTTGCTTTTGTTTTGGAAGGGTACGTTGTTTCTATTACTCCTTTATTGAAGAGTAGTCATTCAACTTATTTGCCCCTTGCTTTAACTAAATTTCCTCGTGAGAAAACAATTGCTTTATTGATAGGTATCCGTCCTTAGATGTAGCATGATTACATAAGAAAAGATGTAAAAGAAGTTAAAAAATCCAAAGTTGAAAAACGTATCTGGTGTATGGTCGTCCGGGTCAGGAGCATTCCTTTAGAAGAAGTAAGACATTAGGTGTAACGCGTTCCAACTATTTGGCTGTACTTTTCTGTACCTGTCTTGTAACTTGTATGCCCCTGCCCCTTTGACTTCCACTATTTAGTATGGTCCTTCACAGCCAGGCGCCAGCTTACATGCGGCCTTGTCCCTGGTTTTATCAAAAACTCGGCGTAGCACCCATTCGCCTTGTTAGAATGTCTAGGTTCGTACCTTCTTGTTGTAGCTTCGAGCTACTTCCTATTGTTACTTCCAGCTCCAAATTCTTGCGGCTTCCTTTTTTCGTCAATGAGATCCAGGGACAAAGCCATCAGCTCTTCATTCTCTCTTGGGATTAGAAGCTCTGACTTGGCTATAGGGACACTGACTTCGGCGGGAGACATCGCTTCTATTCCGTAGTCCAGGGGGAAAGGTGTTTCCCCTGTTGAAGTCTTGATGTTGGTTAGACATGACCATAGGGTAGCTGGAAGTTCTTCGACCCAGTTGCCTTTGGCGTCGTCTAGCCTCTTTTTCAGAAGATTGACTATTGTCTTGTTAGTGGACTCGACTTGCCCGTTGGATTGTGGATGTCTCGGAGTTGCAAAGCTTAGTTTCATGCCCCAATCTTCGCAAAAATTTTTGAAGGATTTGCTTGTGAACTGTGGGCCATTATCTGTAACGATCTCCTGAGGTGTTCCAAATCGTTTTACCACGTTCTTCCAGAGGAACCTCTTGATTTGGACATTTGTAATCTTGCTCAAGGCTTCTGCCTCCACCCATTTAGAGAAGTAGTCCGTAACTACCAAAAGGTATTCCAGCTGGCCATGGGCTGTTGGAATTTTCCTACAATGTCCATTCCCCACTGCATGAATGGCCATGGAGAACTTATTGATTTGAGGTTTTCTGGGGGCAGCTTGGATACTTGTGCGTGCTTCTGGCATTTATCGTAGTATTTGGCCATCTGGAGGGCGTCATGGGCCATTGTAGGCCAATAGTAGCCTACCCTCTTGGCTTGCAGCACCAAGCTTCTTCCGCTAGAGTGGGATCTGCACTCGCCTTCATGTAGTTCTTTGAGGACTAAACTGCGTCTTCCGGCTTTACACATTTGAGGGATGGACCTGAGAAAGACCATCTGTTGAGTTTCCCATGAATCAGGCAATAGCGGGATGCTTGCCATTTGATCTTACAACACTTGCTTCTTATGTTGGATAGGACATCATCCTTTAGGTAGGAAGTATTGGGCGTCATCCAAGTTTCTTCTTCATCGATGTTGGAGACTTGAGGTCCTTCGGCATCTTCATCAGTAGCTGTCCATTGGAGAACCAACAAAGGTATGTTAGTTGGCTCTGTGGTTTTTAGGGTTGAGGCCAGGTTGGCCAGGGCGTCCGCATGCGAATTTTTCTCCCTTGGGATCTGTGTGAGTTTGCATGCTTTGAACGAATCAATGAGCTTCTTGGCTATGGCCAGATACTTGGTCATGCTAGCTTCTTTTGCTTGGTAGTCCCTTGCGTCTGGCTAACGATCAATTGGGAATCACAAGAGGCCAAGCTCCCATCTTTGAAGATGAAATAGAGATTCCTCCTGCCCTGGCTTCTGCACCCCCAGTGGACTCTACCCTAAACGTCGAGAAGTCTGCCTCTCCTGATCCTCCAACAGCCTAACCTCCAGACCCAGAATCAAGAAACAGGTTGCTCTCCCCTTGTGGGATTTATTTTCTTTTTTTTGTTGATGGCATGCCCCTGCATGGGCCTACTCATGCCCCTTGTGGGCTTTGTAATGACTTTTACGACCTTAGTGGCCTTAAATCTTCGGTGGCCTTCGTGGCCTTATTTCTGTTTGCCCTTCGGGGCTTAAAACTCGTATTCTGGCCCTTCGTGGCCTTCTATGAATATTTTTCTAGTTCTCTGTTGTCTTCCTGCCTTAACAGATTCCTGACTTAGATTTAGAGATGACATTCATGGCCGATGCTTTAGCAAGTTTTTTATGATTAACATTGTGACCGACTGGCTTCTGGCTACGAGCCCTTGGCCTTTGCGTCTTGACCGACTGGCTTTTGGCCTTTGCATCTTGACCGGCTGGCTTTTGGCTATGAGCCTCTAGCCTTTGCATCTTGATCGGCTGGCTTTTGGCTATGAGCCTCTGGCCTTTGCATCTTGACCGGCTGTTTGACTTCTGGCATATTGGCCTCTAGTCTTTTATCGATACTCCGGCTATTTGACTTCTGGCATATTGGCCTCTAGTCTTTGTCGTGTCTTGCGAGAGTTCTTTGAGTTCCAAGTTGGGTTAATCTCATTATCTCTCTTTTTTTGAGGGAGTTCTGCTTCTTGTCCTTAGACAATGCTTAGGTTCCCAAGACGCATTTTTGGCCTCTTGATAACTGGAGGTATCTTCTTGCTTATTGGCATTCTGTTACCCGTAGGTAAGTACTGGCTTGCGTTTTTGGCCTCTTGATACCCGGAGGTATCTTCTGGCTTTTTGGCATTCTGTTACCCAGAGGTAACCACTAGCTTGCGTTTTTGGCCTCTTGATACCCGGAGGTATCTTCTGGCTTTTTGGCATTCAGCTACCCAAAAATAACTATTTTTTCTTTGCTGCACTCTGCTTCCTGCAGTGAAGCCACTCTTAGTCTTATTGGTTTTGCTGGTATGGACCTCCCCCACAAAGGGGTCCAAGTGCCAGACTTTTCTTTTACTTCCCACGCCTGGGTAAGTAGGTATAGGTGATGCTCCTGTGCTCAGATCACATAGCTTTTGCGTTTACTGTGACCTGTTAAGCAAGGTTAAGCTGTTTTTGCTTTCTGCTCAGCACTCTGCTTTTCGGTTAATCACTCTCTGTTAAGCAAAATAAGCAATTTTTGTCTCTTGCTTTCTTTTGGGTATTTTCCCTTGTTCAAGCAGAGTTTCTTTTTTTTTGAGCTTTTCGCTTTTGTTTTGGAAGGGTACGTTGCTTGTGTTACTCCTTTATTGAGGAGTAGTCATTCAACTTATTTGCCCCTTGCTTTTAACTTAATTTTCCCGTGAGAAAGCAGTTGTTTTATTGATTGGTACTCGTCCTTAGACGTATCATGATTACATAAAAAAGATGTAAAAGAAATTAAAAAGTCCAAAGCAGAAAAACGTATCTGGGGTATGGTCGTCCAGGTCAGGAGCATTCTTTTAGAAGAAGTAGGACTTTAGGTGTAACGCGTTCCAGCTATTTGGCTGTACTTTTCCGTACCTGTCTTGTAACTTGTATGCCCCTTGCTCCTTTAACTTCTACTATTTGGTATGGTCCTTCCCAGCCAGGCGCCAGCTTACCCGCGGCCTTGTCCCTGGTATTCTCAAAGACTCAGCGCAACACCTGTGGGAACCAAAATTCTCACTGTCAATGATATGTGGTTCACGGATTCT
>OVAN01002191.1:0-34948 GCA_900406275.1 Anastatica hierochuntica | reverse complement strand
CAATCATACTTAATTAGATAAATAAAATTTAGTTGAACTATTTAATTAGATCTATATATTTTGAAAAGATTTGTTTGAGTGAAATTTAGAATTAGAAATTAATATCTTAAAATACTTTTTAAATACAAAACCAATAAAAATTCCATAAATTGCCATGTCATATTTTTTTTTGTTGAAAGTTATTCTAGTGATGACATGTGCCAAAGTTACTTCTCAAATAATGTATAGGGGATATTGTTCTAGATTTGGTTGTTGTGAAGTTATATTGTATTGTTAACCAAATAATAATGAAAGTTATGATTATTTTTAATGAGTTGTGAATAGGACCAAACTTAAATGACAACTTTTTTAAGTAGATAAAGAATAGAACTTTGTTTTCAATAATATAGATACATCATTTTGTAGAAAACCAGAGTAAGAGAACTTTTTGCTACTTTATATTCAATGTAGTATAATACCCACAAAAAATTATTTTGACTGAATGGCGAGTAATAACCATATAGAATAACTTTTAATGTAAACTAATAAATGCTGATTAAGGACATAAAAGAAAATAATAATACTAATTTATATTGTCATAGTACTATAATGAATAGAAGAATATTTGATAAATTTAATAAGTTTTAAATAAATTAAAACATAAAATATTATGAATATTTGATAAAAAGATTAAAATATTACAAATACTTTAGTATCAATTTAATCTAAATAATCATGAATAACTGATCTATAATATATACTCTAGTAAAAAAATCATCCTGTCGAGCACGTATTTCATCTAATCACAAATTACCCACTTAACTAAATCATAAGTCCTAAAACTCAATCCTAAAAACCAACAATTTTGTTTTGGACCATACACTTGTTGACGACATAACCAAATTCAAAACTAAGCCATTGGATTCTAAAATAAAAATTTAAACCATCAGTCAGAACTCCTAAACCTTAGGTTCCTGACCTAAAATGATACTTTATATTTTTAAATACAAAACTAAACACCAAACCTAAAAGCTAAACTTATTGAGGAGGACCCGCACAATTTCCATTTCTTCTTCTCCCTCATCCCTTTCTTATGAACAATCCAAGTATGTGTGGTGGCTCCACAAGCAGTAACCGCAACATCACATACGCCAAAAGCTCTTCATCGTGAGAGAAGGTAAAATCCAAATGAGCAGACTCTAACTCCCTGTAAGAAACGTCAACCCCTGAATCTTTCATCATCCTGTAATGTTTCATAACCATCGAAGGTCTAATCACTTTATCTCTCTTTCCAGCTACCAAATCCACTGAAAACATCAACCCGTAAAACTCTTCAATATCGACGGGCTCAAGATAACCATAAACCTCCATATTAGCTAAAACTATTACCGTAGCCAAACATTTTGAACTTACAACTATGTTTGATGTGGAGAAGATGCTGGGCCATGCGGAAGGATATAAATGGCATATCGATCATGTTATAGTGAGACATACCTATCACTCCAACCCATTTCGAGTTATCTCCACCAAGTACCAAACCACCAACGATCAGACCTATCCACCATTAGCAGGATAGTTATGGAAATTTCGAGCTAACTTGTTGAATATCTGGGTTCATCACATCTAATGCTACCATTTCTTTGTTACCGTCGATTTGGTAATCTTTCATTGCAGCAAAGTTTTTTCCAATCGCTACAGCTTCCTAGGAAAACGTATTGAATATTCGAGTTCATGAAGAAGTTGCGCTTTAGAACCATGGAAAACGGGATTAAAGGTAAAACGCGGACGCCATCGAGAAAGCATAAGATCCCAAAAAAACGTCGAACGCGGAAAAATCACCGAAGAGGAACAATATAGACATGGCCAAAAACCAGAGAGAAGAACGAAAAGAGTCACCGGAGAATCACCATTAGAATCAAGTAAGATGAAGAGATCCAACAACTGCCTCTCCGACGATGCCCAACCTTTAGCCTCCAAAAAGCCAAACAATACTCATAGTCAAGGGGAAAGAACCCTATCGAAAGAAACAAAAAATTTAACAACAAGACACAACCGTCAAGAAATCAAATCAACGAGCCACACTTCAAAAAAGGATACGAGACGACATATCTGAACATGGGAAAGAATCAGACAAAGACACATAAGCAAAAAGGCATTAACTGATTTTTTTTTATTAAAAAAGTGGCCAGCTTAGAATTGAGCCACGTCACCAACAAGTTCAGTGTGATCGCCACTAAAGCGAACGACTTCTCAAATACATAATATATAGATATATTTTGAAAGAATACTTGCTTACTAAAAAATATTTTTTTTCTTTGACATTTCAAATAGTTTATGGATATTTTTAGAGTGTATGGATAAATAAGTGATGTGTCTAATAGATTACTTCAAAATTTCTATTGAGTGATTTGAATTATTTTTTCCACTAAAGTCATCATAATGAATTTATACAAATCTAGCCATGACTAGTTTTCTTTTGCTACCAAGATGATACAAAAAATTTCAAAACAAAAATTCCATAGTTAATAAGAAATGAGCTCAGTTCAAAGTCTAGAAAAAACATTTTTTTTTTATCAACAACCTTGTTATTCATTATCACTCTGTTAAGTACAAAGCAATATAAAGAGACTTACAAACAAACAATTTTGTATTTACCGTTTGAATTTCTAGCCTCTTTTGCCAAATTATCCGTCGCAAGATTGGCCTCTCTTCTGATAGATTGGAAAGGATATTTGCTTGAGCTATACCATGCTTAGTATGTCACCAATATGTGTGGATAAGCTCTAAATCTTTCCTCTTTATATTGCAAGTGGACTGAGACTTTCCTGCTAAGTAGTATATAGAGCATTATTATCCCTCATGACAATCACCTCTTGGTATCCTAGTCTTTTAATTTGTATTATTGCTTCTCTTATTGCTTCAACCTCAACAACCAAAGGATATCTAACTGGGTCATAACCAACTAGAGGCTTCCTTTCCCAATCAGTTAATAACCAACCAAAACTTGCCATGTCTTCTGAAGATTTCTAGAAAGTATATTGATCGGATATTAAGAATACATGATGGTTGTATTTGTAGAGGTATATTGATTGCATATTGAGAATATTCTGCTTGCATTTCTTCTTTATTTGCCTCAGTCTAAATCANTTTTTACGACGCTGAGTGGTGGTGGGGGGGGGGGGGGGCTTCTTTTGTTTTGAAAACCAACTCATTCTTTAACTTCCAAATATTCCAACCCGAAAAATGGTGAAAGATTATAATTAAATCCGTTCAAGTTGTAAGTTGCAGCGAATACCCATGAAATATCCTCCATAAGAGTTTGGTCATGCTTTTTCCTACTCATGTGCTCTGGAAGAGGGAGTAAATTCCAAATCTCCTTTGCAAGTCTACACTAAAACAAGAGATGATGTGTAGACTCGAAGCCTTCCCCACACAGCTGACATAAAGGATCAACTTTCATTTTTTTCTTATGTAAGGCTTTCAGTTGTGGCTATTCTAAAAATCTCCGCCTAGACCGATTATTCCCCCGCTTATACGCTAAACGGTGGTCGTCCAATTAGTTTCCTCCGTGGTCCAATTTTTGCCAAACATTACCCTAATTTACTTATGTAATTGGACTTTTAACTAAAATTAATACGTAAAATCAAATAAAAATATATTATAATCACTAAAATTATATAAATTAGTTATTTTTAGAATAAAAACAAGAAAAAATCTAAATATCAAAATTATAAGCTTATTATATATTTATAAAAATTAAATTAAATTAAATAAAAATATCAAAACAATCCAAAAACTAGTCCCCGATTAATTACCGTTTAATTTTCGATTTTCTAGCTAGGTGCTAGACCCAGCTTCGCCGGTTGACTAGCGTTTAGCGAGTTCTAGAACCTATTATGTAATACCCTCCACTAGAAATGCTTGAGTTTAGATGGTGTTGGAATTTTCCAAACTCTATTGCAAAGTATATGATGACTTGAGCTGGTTGATAATGTTCCTGTGTGGCTAAGATGGTAGCCTGATTTAACCGTGTAGTCACCATGCCTTGTGTGAGCCCATTCTATTGAGTCAATAATCTTGAACATATTGGGCTTTATGAGCTTAATAAGCTTGATATCATCTGGACGGACCATACATCTTAGCTTAGAGTCATCCCAATAGATCTTATCAGGCTGCGTAAGTTCAGAGACTTTTGTAAGAGATGAAACAAATTCATCAAATTTTCTCGTTGGTCTAGGAGTTTCTGCAGGTATCCAATTGTCCTTCCACACATTAATTGAATTACCATTGCCTATAATCCATCTGAGACCAATTTCGATTATGTTAACACTATGATGAATTCCCTTCCAAGCACAAGAAGTCCTACTTCCTAGATATGCTTCAAATATAGTCCTTTCTGAGAAGTATTTGGCCTGGTAAACTTTGCATAGTATAGAGTCTGAGGATTATTCAGTATTCTCCATACAATAGTAAGGCCATAAGACAGGGGAATGCTCAAAATCAGGAAGCTAGATGACCTGGCGAAGCCGGAAGCCGGATGCCAAAGTGAGGCAGAGGCTCGAAGCAAGCCGCTACTACTTAGTGTTTATATTATCTGATAATTAAGTAGATAATCATGCAAATATATTTAGATAGATACGATATCTCCTGATTTGTAGGAGATATCGATGAACTCCATGTATAAATATAAAGCTTGGGGGGTTTGGAGAGAGAATCCAAAAAACCCTAGGCTCAAGAGAACAATACACATCTTCTTTCATCTCTTTTGCTTAGATTCAAACATCAAACACTTACATTCATTGTTTTCCTGCTTCCGTAGTGCTTTCTAAAGAACATCCCAACATCATCCATAACAGTTGGCGCTAGAGAGAGGGGAGCTTTCATCTAAAACTACGTGACAATGGCTAGAGACAACCACGACACCGTAAACATCACACCTGCACGAGCAGAGCTCACCTACGAAGAGATGCGATCTCAGCTGGAGACCTTGCAGACATGACTAGGTGAGATGGAACAACTTCAGAGGGATCAAACTCCAACTAGGGCCGAGACCGCAACCACAGAGTTGCAAGCCGTGAGACAGCATATGGAAGTTTATACCAAGACGCTTCAAGAGAATGCACAATGCCTGCATCATCTTGAATTGAAGAACGAAGCCCTCAGGGAGACAAACTCAACCTTAACAGCTACTCAAGCCGCGGGTCAGACGTTCAGGGTTCACGTGCCTCGAATGCAAACTCTGGAAAACCCTCCATCCAATAACACTAGAGAAAGAGGAGGTCAAATAGTGATGGGGACCCAGGGGAACCAGGATCCCAGCCAGGAGAAAGGTGACCCCATGGAAGTAGAAGGGCATCAGGCCGTAAGCCCCATCCCACTTTCTGAAGAAGCCAAAAGTCTGGAACAAATGTTTTCCACCAAGTTCAAAACTCTGCAATCAGTAATCGAACGTCTTCCAGGTTTTGCACCTCCTCTGAGGAAAAGTGCTCCAAGCTCTTACGCGGACACTCCTTTCACAGACGAGATTGGACTAGTTGACATGCCCAGGAAGTTCACCTTCCCTTTCATCAAGCCGTCCAATGGGACTTCGATCTGGAAAACCACATCGCGCAATACAAGCAGACCGTGACAATTCTGAAAGAACATATGGAAGCTGCTATGTGCAAGGCGTACAGATCCAGCCTGATTGCTGCTGCCCTCCAATAGTACATCACGATTCCAACGGGAACCGTGGGATCCTTTTCACGCTTGATGGATCTGTTCATAGATAAGTTCGCCAGAAGTAGGGTGACACCCAAGTCATCTGACGATCTTTACGAGATCAAGCAACACAAGGCAGAACCTCTTCGAAGTTATGTCCAACGCTTCAACAGTCGAAAGATTACAATACCAAATTGCAGCGCGGTCGCCGCAGTTTCTGCCTTCAAAAGAGGACTCCTTCCCGAAGGGGACCTGTACAAGGAGCTGACCAAGTACCAATGTAAGACAATGGAAGATGTACTTGCTCGTGCCCAGGTGTAAATCAAATGGGAAGAAGATCTGCTTGCTAGGCAAGAATTCCGGGTCATGAGGACAAAGAAGACAGCTAGGGACGAAAAGCCTTATCAGAGACCTCCCGGAGAAAGCAGAGCAAAAGGAACCAAAGGAGGGCACCGACCTTTGGGTAAGCCAGACGGTAGCATATTTCCCCTAACAAACACCTAGCCCAATATATCGAATCTATCGATATCGAGAGTTGAACTAGTGGGAGTTCTGAAGGAGATGAGAGACCAAGTCAGATGGCCCCAAAAGATTAGATCACATGATCATCGCTGGAATCCCAACAAATGGTGTGATTTCTACAATGACCATGGTCACAGAACAGAGGATTGTATATCCCTAAGACTGGAAGTCAACGAATTACTCAAGAAAGGGCACTTGCTGGAGTTTCTCTCTAACATGACTAAGGAGATGCTAAATAACCAGGAAGAAGGTGCCCTAGCAGGCCGCTAAGCTCCCGACTCTCCAAGGCACGATCGAGTGATCAACGTCATATCCGGAGGATATGAAGTTAGCGGCATCACACACACTGCTGCAAAGAAAAGCACAAGGATCGCAAAAAACAACTATGGCGTCCCAGAAGCCAAGCGTCAGGGCATAGCCAAGAGGCCATAAGCTTCACGGCCGAGGAGCAAGACAAGGTCCTGACCCCGCATCACGATGCCCTGGTCGTTTCTTTATCGGTGGCGAATTTTTTGGTGAAGAGAGTACTCATCAACAATGGAAGTTCCACAAACATGCTCTTCTTGGGAGCATACACAGATCTAGGGCTCACCCAGGAAGCTTTAACCAAGAAGGTCACACCACTAGTGGGCTTTAGTGGAGAAGTGAAATAGACTGTCGGAGAGATATCGCTGCCAGTCTGTGCCGCAGGAATAAACTTGTCCACCAAGATTTCTATTATAGACTTCCCCTCTGCCTATAACATGATCATGAGCAGACCTTGGATACACGAGATGAGAGCAATGCCTTCAACTTTACACCAAGTGCTAAAGTTCCCAACGCCTTGGGGAATCAAGGAAATCAAAGGGAACCAAGAGAACACTCGATTGTGCTACCAGACCAATCTGAAAGGAAAGACAACCGCCTTGTAGCAATTACAGGGCACACTTCCTGCGAAGCATACTGAGGAGCCGGAACTGGAGCAGCTGGACGAGATACCCTTGTTACCTGGAGAGCCGGGGAAAAATCTCAGAGTGGGGTCAAGGCTGGAAGAAGGCATACGCTAGAGGATAATAGACTTTCTGAGATCTAACGCCAATTGCTTTGCATGGTCCCATGTGGATATGCCAGGTATAGACTCGGACGTCATAGTACACAGACTACAGGAGGATCCAAAATACCCAGCAATCAAGCAGAAAAGGAGGAAGTTCACACCTGAGCGGGATGCTATCATCATTGACGAAGTTAAAAACCTCTTTGCGGCTGGGTTCATCAGAGAGGTCCACTATCCAGATTGGCTAGCCAATGTTTTTGTGGTCTGGAAGAAAAATGGCAAGTGTAGAGTTTGTATAGATTTCACAGATCTTAACAAATCCTGCCCGAAAGACCCTTTCCCTTTGCCTTATATAGACAACTTAGTGGATGCCATGGCAGGACACCAATTGATGAGCTTTATGGATGCTTTCTCCGAATACAACTAAATACTCATGCACCCAGACGATCAGGAGAAGAATTCCTTCATGACATCGCGAGGAATCTACTGTTACAAAGTGATGCCTTTCGGTTTAAAAAACCGCAGGATTTACCTATCAGAGAATAGTCAACATGATTTTCGCAGACCAAATCGGCCAGACCATGGAAGTCTACATTGACGACATGTTGGTTAAGTCTCTGGAGGCGGAAGACCACATCGCCCACCTGGAACTAGCCTTCTCTACGCTAAGGATATAATACATGAAGCTCAATCCTTCTAATTGTTCATTCAAAGTAAGCTCCAGAAAATTTTTCGGGTACATAGTCACATACAGAGGGATCGAAGTGAATCTGGAGCAAATCAGGGTGATTCACGCGATCCCCTCACCCAAGACTCCAGGAGACGTGCAGAAGATGACAGGAAGAATGGTAGCCTTAATAAGGCTCATATCCAGGCTATCAGACAAGTCCCATGCATTCTTCGAAGCCCTTAAATTCACCGAGAAATTTGTGTGGAGTCAGAAGGCAGAGGACGCCTTGATCAAGCTCAAAGAATATCTCACTACGCTGCCTGTTCTCTCTAAGCCCCAAGACGGAGAGCCACTGCTCCTTTACCTAGTGGTTTCCGAGCACGCCATAAGTGTCGTCTTGGTTAGAGAGGAAGGAAGCAAGCAACATCTGGTGTACTACGTAAGCAAGTCTCTCCTACATACTGAAACCCACTATAGCCATTTGGAGAAGCTTGCTCTCGCTCTGGTCGTCTCGGTCAAGAAGTTGCATCCTTACTTCCAGGCTCACCCAGCGGTAGTCGTCACGTCATTCCCCATCAAGTTTGTACTCCACAAGCTATAAGTATCTGGAAGACTAGCCAAATGGGCAGTGGAACTAGGAGAGTACGACGTAATCTTCCATCCTACCACGGTGATCAAATCGCAATTCTTGGCTGACTTCGTAGCTGAATTTTCCCCACCAATGATACATGGGCCAGAAGATGAAGTTAGGATCCAGCAAGAAAATAAAATCGAGGGAGAATAGACGCTCTACGTGGATAGGTCCAGCAATATACGAGGAGCTGAAGTTAGCCTCATGCTCATCTTACCAAAAGGAGAAGTCGCGTCAAGAGCAGTAAGGTGCAATTTCAAAGCCACCAATAACGTAAGCGAGTACAAAGCCCCAATCGCAGGACTTAGTTTAGCAAAAGATTTTGGAATTGAGGACCTATGGATCTAGAGTGATTCCCAACTAATCGTAAGCCAGACGCAAGGCGATTATCAGGCAAAAGATGCCAGCATGACCAAGTATCTGGCCATAGCCAAGAAGCTTCTCAGCTCATTCAAGGCATGCGAGCTCACGCGGATTCCCAGGGAACAGAACTCGCATGCGGATACCCTTGCTAACTTAGCCTCTGCCTTAAAAACCACGAAGCCAATCAACGTGCCCTTGCTCGTGCTCCAGTGGCTAGCTACCGATCGAGATGCAGAAGGAATTCAAATATCCAACATCGAAGAAGGAGAAACGTGGATGGATCCCATAATTTCCTATCTAAGAGACGACGCCCTGCCTAACATAAGGAGCGAGTGCCGCAAGATCAAAAGGCAAGCGTCCCGCTATTGTCTAATTCAAGAAAAACTTTACAAAAGGTCCTTCTCAAGACCTTCCCTCAAATGCGTAAAGCCAAAAGACGTTGATTTGGTCCTCAAGGAATTGCACGAGGGAGAATGCGAATTTCACTTGGTGGAAAAAGCCTAGTACTAAGAGCCAAGAGAGCAAGATACTACTGGCCAACCATGGACAGCAACGCCCTCTAGATGGGCAAATATTGTGATAAATATCAAAGGTATGCACAAGTATCCAAGTTACCTCCTGAAAACCTCAAATCCGTCAGTTCCCCTTAGCCATTTATGAAATGGGGGATGGACATTGTAGGAAAATTTCCAAAAGCCCTGGTCAGCTAGAATACCTCCTGGTAGTGACTGATTACTTTTCCAAATGGGTAGAGGCAGAAGCCCTAAGCAAGATTACAAATGTTCACATCAAATGGTTCCTCTGGAAAAATCTGGTGACATGATTCAGAGTGCCCCAAGAAATAGTAAGGATAACGGCCCACAATTCACGAGCAAATACTTTAAGAAGTATTGCGAAGACTAGGGCATAAAGTTAAGCTTCGCCACCCCAAGACACAATAGTCCAATGGGCAGGCCGAATCCACGAACAAGACCGTAGCGAGTCTCCTAAAGAAACGCCTTGATCAAGCCGCAATAAACTCGGTTGAAGAGCTTCCAGCCACTTTATGGGCTTGTCAAACCAGCATCAAGACCGCAACAAGGGAAACACCCTTCGCCTTGGTCTATGGATTGGAGGCAGTGTCCCTCGCTGAGGTCAGCATCCCTACGGCCAGGACGGAGCTCTTAACTCAAGGGAAAACGAAGAGCTGATGGCTTTATCCCTGGATCTCCATGACGAAAAAGGGAAGCCGCGAGAGTTAGAAACTGGAAATACCAGAAGGAAGTAGCAAGAAACTACAACGAGAAGGCGCGAACCAGGACATTTTAGTAAGGTGAATGGGTGTTGCGCCGAGTCTTCGATATAACCCGAGACAAGGTCGCAGGCAAGCTCGCGCCTGGCTGGGAATGACCATACCAAGTCATAGAAGCAGAGGGTTAGGAGCATACAAATTACAAGATAGGTATGGAAAAGTACAACCAAATAGATGGAATGTGTTACACTTAAAAACTTACTTCTTCTAAAGAATGCTCCCGGCCCAGACGACCGCATACTAGATACGTTCTTTTGGCTTTCGTGTTTTGATTTCTTTTACATTTTTCTTTTTGTAATCATGTTGCGTCTACAGACCAATATCACTCAATAAAATAGTTGTCCTTTCAAAGAAAGTCAGCCAAAAGCAAGGGGCAAATAAGTTGAATAAATATTCCTCATTATAAGAGTAATACAAACAACGTACCCTTCCAAAACACAAGCGAAAAGCTTATTCCTGCTTACCAGATAGTGGTCCATCACAAAGCAGAGTGCTGAGCAGGAAGAAAAATTGCTTAACCTTGCTTACTAGGTCATAGTAAAAGCGAAAAGCTGTATGGCCTGAGCATAGGAGCATCACCTATACCTGCTTACCCAGACATGAGAAGCAGAAGAAAAGACTGGCAGTTGGGTCTCTTTGCGGGGAAGATGCATACCAACAAAATCAATAAGACTGATAGTGGTTTCACTGCAAGAAGCAGAATACATCAAAAGCAAGCGGTTACCTTCGGGTAACAGAATGCCAAAAAGCAAGCAGTTACCTTCACATAATAGAGTGTCAGAATCCCTAAGTTACCTCCGGGTAGCAAAACGCCAAGGGCTAATAGTCACTTAAGTGGGGACAAAACATGCTCAAAAGCCTAAGTATTGTCCAAAGACAAGAAAGAGGATCTCAAAAAAGGAGGATAACAATTTATCCTAAGGCACAACGAAAGCCAGAGGCCAAACGCGCAAGACGCCGAAAAGGTACAAGGCTTAAAAAGCCAGACGACGAGTGTTATCTTTATATCCTAACTAATACCTTGTTAAAGCAGAAGATATAAAGGAGCAGAGGAACACAAAATACTCATAAAAAGGCCACGAAGGGCCAAAACATGAGTTTAAAGCCTCAAAAGGCAGATCAAAGCTAAGGCAAAGAAGGCCACCAGAGAGTCAAGGCCACCAGGGCCATAAAAAGTCTTAAACAAGCCCACAAGTGGCAAAACTAGGCCCACACAGGGGAAGATCATCATCAAAAAAAAAAGAAAGATAAAACCCCTTAAGGGGAAGGTAGCATGGTTCTTGGTTCTGGGACAGGAGGCTAGGCAGTTGGAGGATCAAGGGAAGGATACTTGTCTTCCTTGGTCTCTGACTCCATCAGGGTTGCACCGGGCTTGGCAGGAGGGATCTCTAGTTCATCTTCAAAGGTGTGAGCAGGAAGGCCTTGTTCTTTTACCTCCACCATCACCACCATCTTGTAGCTCTCAAATTCTTGCGCTAGGTCCCAGGACTCCATCTCCCCCTTGAGGTAATCTCTTGCCATCTCCCAGCGGCCTGTGATCTTGGCACCATTAACATCCATGGTCATCTCCTCCACAAATGTGGCCACCTTCGCCTTTAGACCAACAACCTCCTGCTCCAGGAGCGTCTTCTCTTGCGTCAGGGAGAGCACCTTCTCTTTAACCTTTTGGTTCTGAGACTCCAACCCATGGGCCAACCCCTTCATATCCCTCAGCTCCTTCTCCAGGCCAGCAAACCTGTCGTTCTCCGCCTTCAGCTGCTAAATAGTCTTCCACCTAGGCCTTTCCAGCAGAAACTACCTCAGTGGCGATTTGATCCTTGGAATGGAAGAACGAGCAGCCATTTGAAAAACATAAAGAAGGAAGGTCAGCCGAAAGAAAAAGACCAATTAAAGGACAAAGGCAGACTAATTACCTTAATCATCCCTTTCTGGACATGATCAAGGATTCCTAGTTTATCAGAGTTGGGATGGCTCAAGGGAGCTGAAGGGAAGATAGCGCTTTGCGAATGCTCCAGAGCACCGTCAAGATCACCAGCAGAGGAGGAGGTGACCTTGACAGGGATACTTTTCTGCTTCTTGGTGGAGGCTGAAGGCCTCTGGGTCCCTTTCCTCTTGGACCCAGCAGAAGGAGACTCTGAGATCTCCACCACCTCTGGAGTCTTGATCCCTGACTCCTGCTTAGCCTTCCTCGCCGCCTGAGCTCTCTTAAAATCCTCCAGCGCCTTTGATCCAGATCCTGCCATATTTTCTGCAGAGCAAAAAGAGATCAGCAAAAGATAAAATCAGAAGCAAAAAAGAATAAAAAAGTAAACCTCTGATGCTGCTTTTCCCTAATGCCTCCTCACTCAACATAAACGGGATACTCCTTTCTTCAATTGGAATCTCCCAAGCCTTCTCAGCGCCCTCCTTGCCTTCCTCTGACTTCTCCGTCAATACCTCTACAAAAGCAAAAAGATCACAAGATTAGTACCTGTTCCAAGTACCAAAAAAGAGAAACATCTTAGACGTACCAGTGAACTTCCAGAAGGTAGAAAAGCCAGACGTCAACCCGACTTTCATAATAACAAATCTTTGTGCCCAATTCTTGGCAAAGGCGACCCTCTTTCTCTCGCTCTTTTTCAGCTCCTTGACCAGAGGAGCACCAGCCCGAAGATGGAAATAATATCTGCCGACGCCATGAGATACAAGGGAGAAGTAATAAGCATAGAGGAGCTCGTTGATACCCAAGTCGAGCCCGTGAAAGTCATTGAGGACTTGAATGGCAGTGAGAATATTCTAGGAAAGTGGGTTCAACTGAGAAGGGCAAATACCAAAGTGCTTTGAGACCTTAACCACCAGAGCCGATATCGTACCCCTGACTCCAGCCTCGAAGTAACCTTCGTACATAGCAATCTCATCCCCGAGATTCTCAGAAGCCCTCTCACTGTCCTTGTCCACCCACACTCTCAGACCCCTCTAGAGAGGGTACTGATATTTCCAATCTTCAAGAATCTCGGAGTCTACAGAGGAGAAGGGACCCACCTTTAGAGCACTGGGACCCGCGGTGGTGCCAAGGGGGTCTTGCAGTGACATCTTGGATCATGTGCCTCTTTCGGACCCTAGCACTGACGGACGAAGAGACCTCCGACAAGAATTCTTCGGCGGAGCCGGACATTGCGACTTGTGAAGATTTAGGTTTTTCAGATCTAAGGTTCGAAAAGGGGGCAATAAACCTAGAATCTAAGTGGACCATAAAGAAGAAAAAGGGAGAGGGAGAAGAAGATTCTAACATGGGATCTTGAAGGGGATAACGCTCGAATGTGGATTCCAAAAGAAAGCTTTTCGCAAGAAGAAGGAAAGAAAGTAGAGAGAAAAAGGCAAGAATGAAGAAAATAAATTGAAATGTTGAAGAAGAAAGAGAAAGAAGTGAAGCTATCACACGCGCGTAATGATGAGAAAGCATAGATCTCGGAGCAATCTTTCCCTTTTCTTCAAAAATCCTAATGTAATCTAAATGGACGGCCAAGATTTTCGCAACAGTTTCCAAGATTCTCATCACTTTGCGAGTTTGAAATTCAAAAGATCTGGAGCTAGAAGCAAGGCGTCAGGAAGCAGAAGGGACTTCCTGCAGAAATCGCAACCGTAATCAACGATACTCTAGCTGGAAGCAAGCAGATATCCCAGGAGCTCGAAGTGGTGCATGTTCATACTATCAAATGTCCAAGCAACGTATGGCTTCCTGCCAAAGCAACAAGGGAAACATGTTATTCTCTAGCTTCGTATGAAACCTGCGCAATAAGGGGAAAAGTATTGGGAGTAATTTGAGCATTGGAAATTCCCCTTGGTTCGAATGGAGTACAACAGAAAGGCCATAAAGCAGGGGAATGCTCAGAAGCAGGAAGCCAGACGACTTGGCGAAGCCGGAAGCCGGATGCCAAAGCGAGGCTAGAGGCCCGAAGCCAGCCGCTACTACTTAGTGTTTATCTTATCTGATAAATAAGTAGATAATCATGTAAATATATTTAGATAGATACGATATCTCCTGATTTGTATAAGATATCGATGAACTCCATGTATAAATATAAAGCTTAGGGGTTAGGAGAGAGAATCCGGAAAAACCCTAGGCTCAAGAGAACAATACACATCTTCTTTCATCTCTTTTTCTTAGACTTAAACATCAAACACATACATCCATTGTTTTCCAGCTTCCGTAGTGCTTTCTAAAGAACATCCCAAAATCACCCATAACACCTGGTGCCCTGGGTCGTGGCAGTCTTGGCGGTTGGTGAATCGTCATTATTCGTGCTATGCAAGATGAGTAATATGCCTGGGCGGTGGAACGGGTAGTGAGCGAGCTGACCTATGAGACGTGTTTGGAATTGGCTTGTTGGGTGATGGCAGTGCCTGAATGATGAGGTAGGGCACGCGGGTAGGGTCGTATGTGTAGACTCATGGTTACTAATCAATTTTAAGAATTCTAAAATTTGGTCTTTGTATCTTAGAAAAACGTTTTAAATCGGATTTCTACTTACTATGCTTTTCAAGCACGCTAGGTGTCTTGTTTGGAGATTTTGGTTGGACTTTCGGGGTAAGCTAGTGTCGGGTGGGGCGGAGCAGGATTCGGCATCACTAGATGGCTTGTTTGAAAAGTCACTCATCCCTCTCTCTTTCCTTATTTTTCTCTTTTTGGTGTTTCTGCAGGTATAACGGTTTAGAAGTGATGATTAAATGATGGGTTGGTGAATTTCAGCGTTTTTGCCGATACCAATTGGTTATCTCCGGTTCTCTCGGAGATGGGATGTTACATTTATAGTCATGTCTTTGATTAATATCAACATTCTCTTGGTCCAACTTGGTATTTTGTTACTGGAGATATATAAAGTGCAATGATTCTTCCAAGTATTTGTCAGAAAATCCAGATGGCTTACGGATTGAATGTGATGATCAAGGGATAAAGGTAATTTACAAGTCATTTGATGAATTCAATGTATCATTTATGTTATTTCTACTTTTATTTGATTAAATACATATTTGTTATATACCGTCTTAGTTTATTTTTGTTTTTGTCAGATGAGATTGAAACGGAAAGTAATTCTACTTACTTGAATGAAGGCAGATACTGAGCACTCTGTTCCGAAATTTTTATCCTTAGGGATCCTACCTTGCTGCTCTTGTGTATTTATGGATTCCTTTCATGATGACATTGATACTTGCTTATTGATATTTCCCATAGTTTCTTGACATTCTACAAAATTTTTTATAATCTACGTAGATGGAAACCTCACGTTTTTTTCTTCTCGTGAAAGTGGAATTCCATTTGGCATAATCATGGCCACACATTTATCTCTCTGTCCTACAACTTTGACAATCGAGTCTCTGAGAATCGATTAAATCGACTTTGCTCGTTGAAAGTTGATAATCACCATTGATTATCGACAATCTTCAAAACACAACATCGAGAACCCATATGTGTGTGCTTCCGCTGTCTTGATCACCATCCACGTGATCTTCGCCCTCTCGAAACCAACCTCGTAACCTGAAGCAATCTTACCCACGTGAAATTTTCTTCCACCATAAGTTACTGTTCATACTCTGTTTTTGTTCGTACTCTGTTTTCGAAAGTTAAAACAGAGGACAAGATGAGTGACTTAACTATCATGACAACTACAACAAAACCAAATGAAGGAGGAGGAACCTCTTCTATTAAATTTTCTATGTTGAACTCCACGAGTTACACCATTTGAGCTATGAGAATGAAGGTACTTCTCAAGGTTCACAAAGTGTGCGAAGTCATTGATCTTTGAATTGATACCTGAGTCACTTATTCTCCAAGTAGGAGAACTAGACATGGCAAAGAAGGTATGGGAGGCTATCAAGGTCAGGCACATGGGTACGGAAAGGGTAAAGGAAGCTCGTTTGCAGATTTTAATGGCGGAGTTTGATCGTCTTAAGATAAAGGAGACCGAAAAAATTGACGAATTTGCTAGAAAACTCTATGAAATTTCTTCAAAATCCGCAGCCTTAGGAGAAGAAATTGAAGAGATAAAACTTTTTAAAAAGTTTCTTAAGAGCCTTCCCCGCAAGAAGTATATACACATTGTATCCTCTCTAGAACATGTGTTTGACTTAAATATCACGAGCTTTGAGGACATAGTGGGTCGTTTAAAAGCGTATGAAGATCGTGTGTTCAAGGAAGAAGAGACATAAGAAGATCATGGGAAGTTGATGTTCACGAACTCTGAGACACAAAGTGTGGAATCAAACCGCTAGTATTACGGTGACTCTAGAGGTAGGGGTCGAGGAGGACGCTTCTACAATCGAGGTAGAGGTCGCAGGCGTTTCAGTGGACATAGAAACATTTCCAAAATAACGTGTTATCGGTGTGATAAAACTGGACATTACACATCTACTTGTCCAGACCGATTACTAAAACTTCAAGAGACTCAAAAGAATGCTAATAACGATACACAACACGCCGATGAACTCATGATGCATGAATTAGTGTTTCTCAAAGAAGAGAAAATCGTACCTAAACGTTACGAAGATTATATCGATGATGGACATATTTCGTACCTCGATAACGGAGCAAGCAACCATATGAGTGGAGATCGAAGGTTCTTTTCGCACATTGATGAATCCGTAACCGGGAAGGTTTGGTTTGGTGATGATTCAAGGATCGACATAAAGGGAAAAGGATCAATTCAATTCTTAGATAAGAATGGAGAACTTAGAACAGTTGACGATGTCTACTTCATTTCAGATCTGAGAGTAACATTATAAGCTTGGGAAAGGCTACAGAAAATGGTTGTGATGTGAGATTGAAAGGAGAACACTTGATAATGCATGATCGAAATGGGAAGTTGATTGCAAAGGCGAGAAGATCTAGGAATTGATTATATAAGGTCAATATGAAGTTAAAGGATGCGTCATGCCTCCTCTCTTCCATGCTAGATGACTCAAGCACATGGCACGCGAGATTGGGTCATTTAAACCTCGACACCATGAAGTCCATGATAGAAAAGGAGCTTGTCATTGGTATTCCTCACATTGAAGTTGAGAAAAATATATGTAGTTGATGTTTACTTGGTAAACAAACAAGACTTGTCTTCCCTCAGGCGACGTTATACAGAGCGAGCAAAACATTGGAACTTGTTCATGGAGATCTTTCCGGCCCTATAACTCCGAGTACAGCTACTGGAAGTCGATACATTTTCGTACTTATAGATGACTATTCAAGATATACGTGGACAATCTTACTAAAGGAGAAGAGTAAATCATTCAACAAATTCAAAAGCTTTAAAAATCTGGTAGAAAAAGTCTTGGATTCTCGCATTCAAACTTTCGGAATGGATAGAGGAGGAGAGTTTGTTTCTCTGGAGTTTAAACCTTTCTACGAAACAATAGGTGTAAAGTTCCATCTGACTGCTCAATAAACACCTCAGCAAAATGGTGTTGTTGAAAGACAAAACAGAACCTTGATGGAGATGACTAGAAGCATTATGAAACACATGTTGGTCCCAAACAACTTATGGGGAAAAGCGGTGAGACATTCTACGTATCTCCTAAACCGAATTGGAACTCGATCACTCTAGAATAAAACCCCATATGAGATGCTACATGACTAGAGAGAAAATGTGCATCTTCATCCAATATTTGGGTGTCTTGGTTATGCAAGATCAGAAACGCCTCACCTGAAGAAGTTAGACGATAGATCTCACACATTAGTTCACTTGCGCATAAAACCAAGATCAAAAGCCTACCGATTGCTTGATCCGCGAACAAGGAAGATCGTAGTCAGACGGGATATAGTGTTTGATGAGATAAAAGGGTTGGAGCTGGGACCAAACGATTGTCAAGGCTGAGAGAGATGGTGGTTTCAAAATTGCTTTCGGAAGCCATGGAAATCGTGGTATAGAGAATGACGATGATGAAGAAGAGTTTGGTGACATTGGCGGAGAAGAAGAAGAAAGACTCGAAAATAATGGTGGAGATGAAGAAGACGCATAGATGCATGAAACAAGGGAAGATAATGCAGGTGAGATGGTGAATCAAAATCCGCAACCGCAAGCACATAATGCGTAACTGGAAGCACCACCAGTATTAAGAAGATCGCAGAGGAATAGTATAAAACCTAAACACCTGGAAGATTATGTGTTGCTTGGTGAAGAAGAAATTGAGTTCATGTTAATATGCCTAAATGACGAACCTAAAGATTTTGCTGAGGCAAAAGAATCGAAGGAGTGGCTTTGTGCTTGCGACGATGACATCCGATCCATTAAAAGGTTAGAATCTTGGATCCTTGTAGATTTACCCCCTGGAGAAAAATCAATAAGTTTAAAGTGGGTATTTAAGCTTAAAAGGAACCCTGATGGGAGCATAAATAAACACAAAGCTAGACTTGTTGCAAAGGGATATGTACAACGACATGGGATTGATTTTGATGTGGTATTTGCTTCAGTTACTAGAATAAAAAATGATTCGTCTACTTATTAACTTTGCAGCTTCTAATGGATGAGAGATTCATCATCTTGATGTAAAGTTGCATTCCTTCATGGAGAGTTGAAGGAAATCGTGTATGTTACTCAACCGGAGGGCTTTGAGGTATAAAGGAGTGAGAATAAAGTTTATAAACTTAAGAAAGCATTGTACGATTTAAGACAAACCCCGAGAGCCTGGAATGAAAAGTTGAATAAGATCCTTAAAGGAATACAATTTTCGAAATGTCTGAAGGAGCCATCTGTCTTCCGCAAGGAGTTGGGAGGTAATCTTCTTCTTGTTGCAATCTATGTGGATGATTTGTTTGTCACAGGAACAGATGTAAAGATTATTGATGAATTTAAGAAGGAGATGTCATCAATGTTTGAGATGAGTGATCTCAGAAAATTGACTTACTATCTTGGAATCGAGGTGAAACAATCCAAAGGAGTTGTGACTCTAAATGAAAGTCGTTATGCTTTAAGAATTCTAGAGAAGGTTGGTATTAAAGAGTGTAATCCGACACTAACTCTTACGGAGATGGGACTCAAACTGACGAAGGCTAAAGATGAACGAGATATCGATGCCACAACCTTCATGAAAATTATAGGATGCCTTCGGTATCTATTATGCACAAGGTCGGATTTGTCATTATGTGTCGTAGTGTTGAGCAGATATATGCAAAGTCCGAAGGAGTCTCACAGAGTAGCTTTGAAACAGTGCTTAAGGATTCTACAAGGTATAATCTCTTTCGAATTAGCATTCAATTGCTCGGTTCTAAAGGAGACAAAACTAGTTGGCTATAGTGATAGTAGTCAGAATGTAGATCCACACACTGGTAGAAGTACGACATGACACGTTTTCTATCTTGGCGAAAGCCCAATTACTTGGTGTTCTCAGAAACAGGTGACTGTTGCTTTGTCGTCATGCAAGACTGAGTTTATGGTAGGAACCGAAGCAGCTAGACAAGCGATATGGCTGCAAGACCTACTTGGAAAGATCACAGGAGGCTCTTGCTAAAAGACTATCATTCGAATTGACAACAAATTTGCTATCGATCTTACTAGAAACTCGGTGTTTCATGGAAGGAGTAAGCATATCCACACACAATTTCATTTCATATGGGAGTGTGTTGAAAAGAGATTGTTACTAGTAGAACATGTTCTGAAACAGAGCAAAAGGCAGACATCCTAACCAAAGCACTTGGAAGAATCAAGTACAAGGAGATGAGATATCCAATTGGAGTCAAGATCTAGCAAAGTTTGACTTTAAGCTTAAGGGAGAGATTGTTGGATAAGCTTGAAGAAAGCTTGTCTCTCAAGTTATCTAATCCTATAGAAATATGGAAATAGATTTATCTAGGAGTTATCTAGATAATAAATAAGTATGTTTTCCTATTCTAACTAGGATTAGGATTAGACATTTAGTATAAATAGTCGAGCATATGGCGAGTTAGTGAAGAGAGAACTTGAGAGATCAAGGACTTGAGTCTTGAGAGTTTTGTATTGAGTTTTGAGTGATTTTCTCAATTTATAAGAGGACTATTCTTATAACTTTGTTTCTTTCATAATCGTAAAGTCATTAGACACAAAAGAGTAAAGACTTGGATTCAAAGCGAGGCTTTGCTATTATCATTTTTAATTAAGAACAATTGTTGTTCATTTGCGTTTATGCATTTTTGTAAAGAGAAGACTGAGATCTTAGGGGCAATCTTCCTCTAGGAGGAGATCGAGAGTGATATGAGAGATAGAGTGGAAACTTTTATTTTTCTTAGATGCTCACTTGTATTTTTTTTACTCTTAATAATCCGATTTATAATCTATAAATTGCATCTTCTTTGGGTTTCTATTACTGTTCTTGAGTTTGAGAGAGAATTTTACAACAAAGATCATAACACATACTCTCGTTAGACGTTTTTAGTTTTGTATGTCTTTGCCTCCTTCTATTATAGGACACATGGTTTCATTCTCAGTATTGAAAATCTCACTTTCAGGTTTCAGGTACTTCTTTGACTGCTTCAAAAATCTTTTCCTAATAGTTTTCACGTAAATATTATGTTTGTGTTACTGCTCTTAGCTATACGGTTAAAACATCGACCATGTTGTTCAGCTTTCTTATACTTATCAACCTCCTCGATTCTTAAACCATATCTTCAATAAGTCCCTAAATTACTCTGAACTTAATATTTTTTACAACCCTAAACTAACAGAAATAAATGCATAAATAACTAGATTAACACCAAAAATTAAAGGGTTAGTTTAGTTGTTTTTATTTCTAGAGTATCCTTTCGGCGACTTAGAAAAAACGTTATTACCCGAATGACATGAATGAAAATTCGCCGGAATATTTTTTCGACAGTTATTTACGAAAAAATTGGGAGAAACAAATATGTAGAGTCACTAGTTTTCGAAACTGAAAAATAAATTTATATTCAGATTTGTTTTTTGAAACCACATATTTGTTGTCAAGCCACAAATTTATTGATAGTTAAAGCTGTCAATTGGGTTGTTCATATTGACAGTTTTTTTTTTGTTCAAAACTAGTTACAACCAAATAAGGCCATGTCCATGTATGACTATGTCCATATGGATAGCCCGTGGTCAGATTATTTTGATATAACACATGAATAAAAAAAAATTTATTAAGAAGTTTTACAATATGAACAATTACACATAATCCATGCTTTTTTAAAAATTTAAAAATCCATGTTTAACTAAAAGACAAATAAACCAAGTTTCATAAGATCTTTCATGCTCCTCTTCACGAATCCATATTGAATCTCCATGTTACATCTTAACCTGCCAAGAAAAAGACATTGAGCAACATGTCTTAACTAATGATACAATGATAAGATAATCTAGAAACTAAACCATGGAAAAACATAAGATCATTCGAACCAAGCCAAACAGCTAACTACACCAAAAATCAAACTAATATTCAACCCCATCAATTAGATTCAATCAACTTGCAGTGAATTAATTTTCATACATTATTGAGTTTAAGTAAGATTCAGAATCCCATCTACATTACAAATTACACTTTCTTTATCATTCATGCGTTCAAGTTCCACACTTCCACGTAAAATTGAAACAATCGCTAGACTAGGAAGTGGAGTAACCGAAATTACATGAACCCATAACATAAGGCACATACTTTAATTGGCTTATACTAATATTGAAAGACATATGCTTATACCTTAAAAAAATGATTTTATCTATCTCCTCTTCTTTCCCATCTTCCTCGATGAAGTCAAACTGATAACCTGAACATATTCAGAACCAAATAAACTCTAAAACTAATCACTTACATAATTTAAAACAAACAATCAATTATCACAATGAAAAACATACCGATCTCTTCAAAACCGTGTAACCAATTCCTTGCACCAATTAATTCTTGGACATCCGTAGTTAAAAGACAAGTTCTATACTTGTTGAGTACCTGACTTCTTAGACAAAAAAAGATTCAGAAGCTATCACAGTTATATGAATAGAAATAACATCACATGCCACACACAGAAGGTATCTGAAGCATGTTGAATTGTCTTTCCATTAATGTAAAACATCCAAGCTTCTAAATGTAACCATATCGAACACATGTTCGTCTAAATATACATTCAAAGCTAATTTGCCACTACCTCTCGTTTTTTTAGAAAAAAAGAATAAAATCCCTCCATTATCGCCCAAAAGAGAGATCTTAAAATGCAAAAATATTTACAATAACATAAGCAACTTCTGCGAAGTTCTATACAAGTATGCACTATGAGTCTATGATAATACAAACCAAAAAAAGAACAAAGTCAAATTGTTTTCTTACGCACATGTATTGGTTTTTGCCACTTTAATAGCAATGGTGCTCAATAAACTCATTTATTCTGGCACTTCAAAGTCATTATATCATGTTGGAATATTAGTTTCCAAAGTATTGATTTTTGAAATCGTTGCAATGGTGCTCAATATATGTTTCATATAAACTCCAAAAAGCTTAAACATTTTCTTACGCACATGATTCAACTTAAAGTGACTAGTAAATGGATCTACGGTAGTAAAGCAATATTCTACGAACGCTAATTTTAACCTCGGATCAAAATTTGCAGCGTAATTGCAAGTATGTCATGGTACTCCTCTCAATATTTGTCGAATTTCAGTTTCTTAATCTTTACCATTTCACAAATAACCCCATCATCAGATTCTTCTTGCTCTCTTAACCAACTCTCAATCTTCCACACTAGCATGAAGTACAAATTAACAATAGGATAAGAAGATCCAGAAATTAGATTTTTCAATTCAGCAAATGGACTCAAGAAAATCACATATCTGTTCTGATCTTGTCCACTCTAAATATGATGGGAGGCTCTTGTAACTATTTCCTATCTTTGCTAGATTTCGGAATACATCTTTAAACTTGATCGATCGAGATAACATTAAATGAATAAAACTCTAACGGGTACTTACATATAAAATCAGACCTCCTTAAACATGTATTCCAACTGTTTCCACAAAGCTTTGGAACATTTGTTCTTTACACCGAGATACCTTCACAATTTTTTCAGTATCCCTAATTTTATCTAAAGCTCCAGTAATCACAACAACCCATCTTCTAAAATAAGATTCATAATATGTGCTGCACATCTAACATGAAAGAAATTCTCCATTGCACACATAATCTTTTTGAAATTGTCTTTTTAAAATACCTTGCATATTATCATTTGAGGAACATTATCAACTGTAATTGAAAACACTTTTCTCTCTAATCCTCAATCTTTCAACAACTCCGTAAGTTTCATCGCTATAGCAAAACCAGAATGGAGAGGCGAAAAAGCGCAGAAAGACAATTGAAATTCTAATTAGAATCAATGAAACGTGCAGTTAAATAAAGATACGTCTCAAAGGTAATAGCACGCCAATTGATACTCTTACTAAGGAAGTCATAATTTTTTTAAACAATCACATATATATTTTTTCCACATATTTTTCTTCCTAGTTGCTACAGAGTTTAAAATCTCTTACAAATTTATCCTTGAAATTTCAATTCAAATTTGTTTTACGTTACTACCCATTTAAATAGTCATCACATATAATTTGTATAATATACCATGGATTGAAGACTCGAATATGAGCGACGGAGATGATGATCTTAATCCACCTCCTCCTCTGCAACAAGCCAATCCTAGAGTGGTGATAAGAGAGATCGCTCTGGAGGAGATGAATGTTCTGGCTCCAGAGCAGAACAATGAAGTTCGACACTTTGAACGAGTGGATCGTATGGAAGAAGCACCTATGGATGTTAATAATTATCTTGTTGGCTTACTGAATATTATGCAGAATGCGAATGCTGGCGAGAACCTGGACAATGAGCATGTTGTTGAGCCTGTTGTTGGCGCAAATGAAGAAGCTCATGAAGCAGGTGATGAGATTGTTGCACATCTTGAAGAGGATCCTGAGGCAGAAAGTGAGATTGATGATGAACCAGAGGAAGTGCCAGCACTGATTCTAGTTTATCCTCCCATTGTGGCCCCTGATAGTATTCCAGTCGCTGCTGATATCGCAGAAGCTAGTGCTGAACGTGAGGCAGACCAAGCTCTGGTTAAAGAGGCTGCGGCAGAACTTGAGGAAGTGCCTGAAAGGGATGCTCAATATACTACTGGTAATGCCTTAAATTTGTCTCCTGCGAGAGAAATGGACCAGGATATGCATTTGTATGCTAACTATGCAGAGACGGATGGGGATGAGAGGAGATCAAAGCTTAAGCGTAAGTTGGTTGAGGGTATTATTGAAGCAGAGAGGACGAAACTCATGTTTCGTACACCGGATGCAAGCAGTAGCGGTTCTAATGACATGAATGGTGATGTGGTGGGCCATAAGCCACCACCAACTCCATGAATACAACCGTTTGGAACTGTCAAGGTATTGGCATTGACTTGACAATTCGACGCCAAAAGGAGATATGCAAGCAGTATCTTCCGGACATCATTTTCCTATTGGAAACCAAGCAGCAAGATGACTATATCCGCGACGTTTGTTGTGATCTCGGTTATGATTATGTTTTTATAGTCCCGCCTATCAAGTTAAGTGGTGGTATAACTATCTTTTCTAAAAAGTCTGTTTCTTTTTCTTTTTGTTTCAATAATGCAAACCTAGTAAATTGTCTTGTTAAATTCAATGAATTTTCTTTTTATTTTTCTTTGTATATGGATTTCCTGAGCCCAAAATGAGACATCTTCTTTGAGAACGTTTGGAAAGAATATCAACAACAAGACATGATCCATGGTTGGTAACAGGAGACTTTAATGAAATTCTATCTAACGAAGAGAGGAAAGGTGGTCCGAGAAGACCAGATAGTAGTTTTACGAATTTTTCGAAGAATGGTCACCACATATAATTTTCAAGACTTAAAAAGTGCCGCAAATAAGTTTTCTTGGACTGGAAAATGTAGAAATCATATGATTTTGTGTTGTTTAGATAGGGCGATGGCGAATTCTCAATGGATGGCGCACCACCCTTCGGCTCTAATAGAATTTCTTCCTTTCGAAGGTTCTAATCATCAACCTCTAGTGATATCTACTTCCAAATCTATAGAGACTCGGCGCGGCCGATTCTGTTATGATCACAAGTTAGCAAAAAATGATAATTTTAAAGAGGTTGTGCGTACAAATTAGAGTTCTGGATCCTTGTCTCAACTCACTTTTCATGAGAAGTTGAGTGCTTCTCGCAATGTAATTTCCAAGTGGAGAAGAGATAATACTTCCAATGCAGCAGTGCGTATTGCTACACTGAAGAGGGATTTAGATAAAGCTTTAACAGATAGAGCGGCAACAACATTAGTATCTCAGCTAAGACAAGAATTACAACACGCATATAAGGACGAGGAAGACTACTGGAAGCTTAAAAGCATAAATATGTGGTTGGCTCAAGGAGACCGTAACACTAAGTTTTTCTTTGCTTCTGCGAAAGCGCGACTTGCTAACAATCACATCTTGGCAATAGAAGATGAAGCTAGAAAAATTTTTGGGGGTGATGATGAAGTAGGCCAAGATGCATCCACCTACTTCTCAAGCTTATTTAACTCCATTCGACAGCAAGATTATCTTGATCTCAGCTCCGAAGTTTTTAGTGATTTCCCTCGAAAACTTACTCCTGAGAGGAATTATGATCTTAAGCGTCCTATCACTGAGGATGAGTGTCATCAGGCTGTCTTCCAAATCGGCCCCACAAGAGCACTGGGACCTGATGGCTTCACCGGAGCCTATTTTCAAGATTTCTGGGGAATAATAAAAAAACGATCTTCTTAAAGTGGTTCCCGAAGACAATGGCAGACTTTAGACCCATACCCCTTTGTAATATAGCCTACAAAGTCATCTCCAAAATCCTAGTTAATCCTCTTAAAGGTCATCTAGCTCACATCATTTCACAGAACCAGGCTGCATTCATCCATGACCGACAAGGTGTAGATAATTTTATCGTTGCTCATGAGATCCTTCATTCATTAAAATCACGCAAGAGAAGGGCAAAATCTTACATGGCAGTGAAAACGGATATCTCGAAGGCATATGATCGGGTGGAATGACATTTTTTACGTGACACTATGCAAGCTATGTGTTTCGATCTAAAATGGATTGGTTGGATCATGCGGTGTGTTGAATATGTTACTCTTTCGGTCCTCATTGACGGATTGCCTCATGGACATATCACCCCCACTAGAGGTATTCGTCAAGGTGATCCTCTTTCACCATATTTATTCATTCTTTTTGCAGAGGTTTTAACGCACCTCTTCCATAAAGCGGCGACAAGAAAAAAGATCAAAGGAATTAAAATCAGTAACTCAGGGCCAACGATACATAATCTTTTCTTTGCCGATGATGCTCTATTTTTTGCCACGCTCTTAGGACAAGCGGTAAACCTCCATAAATCGGTAGTCACTTTTGGTTCTCGAGTACGGGAAGATAATAAGACCAACCTACGGAGAGTAGTGAATATTCACAATAATGGTGGCCTTGGGAATTATTTATGTGTCTCGGAACAAGTGGATACGAAGAAAAAAGAGGTTTTCGGGTATATTGTAGAAAAAGTACAGAAATGAACAGAGAGTTGGTCGTACAAGTTTCTATCAGAAGCCGGCAAATAAATACTTCTAAAGACAATAGCTTTAGCCCTTCTGGTGTATACTATGAATGTTTTTAAACTTCTCATTGGTACTTGTGAAGAAATTGAGCGAATTGTAGCTAAATTCATGTGGAGCAAAGGGGGTGGCCAAAAATTAATGCACTGGTATGCCTAGAAAAGGATGAGCATCCCCAAAAAAGAAGGCGGACTTAGTTTTCGCGATATTGAAAATTTCAACACAGCACTACTTGCTAAACATGTCTGGCGCATACTCCAAAATCCGTATAGTCTCTCATCGCGAGTTTTAAAAGGTCGGTACTTTCCAACTTCTAATATTCTTTACGCTGCAGCTGGAACAAAACCCTCTTTTATATGGAAATTCTTATTAGCGGGCCGAGATCTTATCAACAAGGGTTTGTGTGTTGTTATTGGTAATGGTACTCAAACGAATGTGTGGTCAGATCCATGGATACCTACCAACCCTCCCCGCCCTCAACGGAGATTACATGGACTTGTCTCGCCGATCACACATGTTTCAGAGCTTTTAGATGCACATGGTGGCTGGGATATTGACAAGTTACATGCATATTTTGAGAATGAAGACACTAACCTCATAATGTCACTTCCCCTCAGTACTCGAGGATCACATGATCTCGTCGGATGGCACTACAATTAAGATGGTTTGTACTCAGTTAAATCCGGATATTGGCTCGCTACTCATTTGATTTCTGAACCGGATAGACACACTCCTCTGGTAGGTAACCCTACCACTAAAGCAGCAATGTGGAAACTGCATATCTTACCACAGCTTAAACATTTTCTCTAGTGTTGCCTCGCAAATGCTTTACCTATTGGTTCATGCCTTTTATATCAAAGAATAGTGACCAATAGCCAATGTCGTAGATACTGTCTTGCAGAGGAGGATATGAATCATTTGGTTTTCGTCTGTCCGTATGCCACACGCATTTGGAGGGCTTCGGGGATATCTCTTCCCCACCTCCTTGATCCATATATTGACTTTAATCAAAAGATCGGTTTGCTTCTTGCCTTGAATAACAATAATGCTATTACATCGTTCCAGAAGTTCCTGCCATTTTGGATTCTTTGGCGCTTGTGGAAAAGTCGGAATGTTCTTGTATTCTAACAAAAAGCATGTGAGTGATATAAAGATCTCCAACAAGCTGAGGATGATACGACTGAGTCTTTCCTAGATAAGGATAAGGTAATCGCCAGGTCTTCATCACCTCATACACGAATGTCGCCATGGGAACGACCTCCCCGTGATTTTGTAAAGTGTAATTATGATGGATCTCAAGATCCTATGGGGATAACTAAGGCAAGATGGATACTAAGAGATGCTGAAGGAAGCTTCGTTTGCGCTGGAACTGCGAAAGAGAAATCATGCCAGGACTCAGTGGAATTAGAGATACAAGCCTTAATCATCGCAATGGAACAGGTATGGATACGAGGATATCATAGTTGCGTCTTTGAAGGAGATAATAAGAATCTAGTGCAGATAGTCAACAATAAACTACAACATTACGGGCTCTATAACTTACTTCAAGATGTTATGTTTTGGCGAGAGAGATTCAAAAAGGTTGATTTTTCTTGGGTGGCAAGATGCTCTAATAAAGCCGCTGATAAGATTGCGAAAAAACCACTTCGACGAGTGTCAACGGTATGCTACAATCTCATTCTGTTTGATTTAGATGATATTTTGTATGAAGATCGATCCGTTTGTATAAGTAATATGAAGACATTAAAATGAATATATATATATATATATATACACACCATGGATTTTTGGTCCACCACAAAATTTTCTTGAGAAATTTGGAAAAAATGACACAACAGATATTTTTTGCTTAAAAAGTATGTGGTTTGACTACATATTTGTTTCAAGAAAGTTAATTACTGGACTAACATCATGTGATGTCTTATGTAGTTTACCTAGCTACAGACTTTTAAGAAATACAATTTTTTATGATTTGACTACAAATCTTATCATGTCATGATGTCACATTTATTTTCTGACTAGACTAACGCAAAAGATCTTTTGCAGTCATTATAGTTTTGGTTACTTTTTTTTTTAAGTTATGTGATCACATATTTTTGTTTCCATATTGATTTTTTCATTGCTACAAATCTGTTTGATAAATTACTTAGATAAAAATAAAAAATGCTAATTTTTTCTTTTTTGTATCGTGAATGTATCTTGGTGAAAATTTTATCTCATATTTGTAGAATGACGTAGGTATTTTGTCTCAAATATTATATAATTTTACAGGTATTTCTAGTTCACTAATTTGAATTTTAACTTTTCAAATATCTTATATGCCAACGCCTTTATACGATTAACAAAGTAGTTTTATATCACTTGTTCAAAATTTATAAATTCATGAAGATCATTTATTTTACAAATTTTCCTGAGTAAGAATACAAATTGGTTATACTTATTTACAAAAAAAACAATAAATAACCTACATGAGTTTAAATTATGGGATAATATGATATAACTATACAAAAAGATGTGTAAAAAAACTACAGTAACTAAATAAAAAGTAACAACCAAAAAAATCCATGATTACGATAAAACAAATATGGAGTAACCATAAAACAACTCTGGACTAACTGTAAACAAATTTGGAGTAGTTGTAAAACAAAGCTGTATAAACTGTAAACATTAAACATAAATTCTGTAACAACTGTAAAGTAAATATGTGATCACGAAATATAATTTGCAGTAGTAGTAAAATATATTCGCAACAAAAATAAAATAAATCTGAAGTAACTGAAAAATAAATATACAATAATAGTAAAACAAATATGTAGCAACAATTAAATGAATATGTGCATGAGTCTAGAATTTCATCAATTTTCACTTTTATGCCAAAACATTGGTGGGTACTTGCTATTTTGGAAAGCTATATCTTCAACAAACTTGTTAAACCGGTGAAAACAAAAATGAAGATAATGACATATTTGTAATGTCAAAATTAAATAAATGCGCAGTTTTGCAGTTTAATTAAAATAAATCTATAGTGTTACGAAACATAGAGTCTTTAAAAAAATATGTAGTTTACTCTCAAAAATCTAAATAATTTTTTGTTGGTTATACACCAAATTTCTTTCACATATTCTTATTCTATGGCGAAATGAAAAGCGATTTACAATCAGTTACTTTTGCTCGCCGTTAATGGAGCGGTTGAGGATGTTTTGGCCGGAATCGTAGGAGGATGGTTTCCAAGACACGTTATGGCAGTTAACCCCACGATTCACAGGAAGTGTCGTGATGAAGTTCAATTTGCAATTACAAAGACAGAACAATGGTATAAGAAGAAGGCTAACTGTAACTCCTCTGTCACTTTTCTTCGCAATATATATCCTAAAATTCATTCTAGAAACTTCTTTTACTCTGCAAAAGACACGATGGCAAACAATCTGAGACGTGTGGTGCAAATCCTTGATCTGGGGATCGATGATGAACCGGTGGCTCTGCCAATTAATTTTGTTAACCAGGCGGCGGCGGAAAACCAGTTTATCATCATTGGCAGGCCTGTCATGCCTAGAAGGCAAAACATACGATCGATTGTTGCGAACCTTCCCCCGGTATTGGGCCTTGATTGTGTAATCCATGGTCGTATCATTGAGAATCGAAGGTTCCAATTCATCTTCCCATCGGAGGAATTGATGATGACTGTCTTACGACGTGGTCTGTGGGCTTTCACCGAGAGAATGCTGGTTATGGAACGGTGAACCCCCCTGATGAACCCACTCCTGATAGACCATATCCCCTTCTGGATTCAAGTACGAGGGATCCCGCTGTAATTTCTTAACAGAGAAGTCGTGGCACATGTTGGGAGAGTAATGGGCATGTTACTTCACATTGACTATGTTCCAAATCAAGAAATGAGGATTGAGTTTGTGCACCTCTAGATTGACTGGAATGTGAACTCTCCTTTACGCTTCCAAAGACACTTCCAATTCACACCTGGTGTGAATACGCTGCTTCACTTTCATTATGAAAGACTTCGAGGCTTTTGTAACGTATGTGGGATGATGAAGCATGACTCAGGAAGGTGTCTGATCCAGAACGGAGGCCATGAGGAGAATGATGGCCACAGTGACGATGAACCTGATGATGAGCAGTTCAATCCCCCAAGGAATGGAAATCCAGGAGTGATCATCCGAGAATTAGATCCAGAGAATGCCAATGGGGAGCCGAACCATATCTACCCAAACCAAGATGTCTATCTTCAGGATGTTCAGCCCGTGGAGCATCCTGATGTTGTGGATGAGGAACCACCTTCTCTAGTGGAGAATGATGAGTTGAATGAGGACCAGCCGATGCCAATGCTAACTAAAAGTAAAACAGAGCACTATGATGCGCTTAATGGTCCAGAAGGCACTGACACAAAAGGAAAGCAAGCTATGGTGGAAGATGACGAGGACATGGAAGATATGATACATCTCCTTGGGACCTATGGTGAAATAGAAGGTGATCAACGACGTGCCAAGCGCAAAAGGGAGTTTGTCGAACGTATTACGGCTGAGAAATGGAGACTTGAGGGATAAGAGAAGGGAGAAAGCAGTGGTAGAAAGGATGATGTTAATGAAGGAGGCGCGGTGGACCCGAAACCCCCACCGGAGCCATGAGGGCAACCTCTTGGAACTGTCAAGGATTAGGCAATGACCTGACAGTTCGACATCTAAAAGAGATAAATCAAAAATATTTCTCGGATATCATTATCCTCTTTGAAACAAAACAATAAGACGAGTATGTTGTGGGAGTATGTGAGGATCTTGGCTTCATTACGTATGTCATAGTTCCTCCTCGTGGACTTAGCGGTGGTCTTGTAGTGATGTGGAAAAGTAGTTTATCTATTTATGTTCTTTTTCAATCTCCTAATCTTTTGTGTCTTGAAGTTCAATCAAATGATGATCACTTTTATTTGGCTTGTGTGTATGGTCACCCAAAAGCATCGTATCGGCATCACACTTGAGATGATTTGGAATATCTCACTACAAACTATAGTGGTCCATGGTTAGCGACGGGGGATTTTAATGAGATCAAGGAAAACATAGAGAAAATAGGTGGACTGCCGAGACCCGAAAGATCCTTTAAACGCTTTCGTGAAATGATGCACAACTGTGACTTTCATGATCTCCAATATACTGGTAACCGATTCTCGTGGGTTGGAAAACGACACTCACATCACATTCAAAGTTGTCTGGATCGATCAATGGCTAATACAGAATGGAGTTTATTATTTCCAAAATCCACTGTTGAGTTTTTGGAGATAGGCATATCAGATCACCGACCATGTATCACTACATTTGAGAATGAAAGAGATGACAGTAAAGGAACATTTCGTATTGACCCCCAGTTGATCTCTCGTGAAGGATTTAAAACCTCTGATATATCGGGTTGGAAAAGAAAAAATAGAGGAGCCTATAAACTACAACACAGGCTACGTCTTTGTCGCAATGAAATCTCCAACTGGAAAACAAGAAACAAACCGAATGCAAAAGAAGAAATTGTTGCTGCCAAACATCGACTTGAATGTGCTCTTCTTAATGACTTTGATAGTGAAAGAATTAGAGAACTTCGGCAACAGCTTAATAATGCTTATGCTGATGAAAAGAGATTCTGGAAACTTGAAAGCCGGAACAACTAGTTACGCTGCGGGGATCGCCATACTCAATATTTCTTCGCTCAATCAAAAGCTAGAGCCGCAAGGAATCGAATGGTATCGCTAACTGATGACAATGGAACAGATCATTATGGGAAGAGAAATATCACAAGTGTGGTCGAGACCTTCTTTCGAGATCTCTACAAAAGTGAGTTGGAGCCTCAAACAAACCACTACCATGTTTTCAATGGCTTCCAAGCTAGAGTTACGACAATCATGGATAATGAACTCATGAAGACAGTTACTGAAGCTGAAATCAAAACTGCGATTTTTTCTATTGGGGCTACTAAAGCTCCTAGCCCTGACGGTTTCACAGGTACGTTTTATCATACTTATTGGGAGGAGATAAAACCAGAAATCATATAGGAAATTTGCAACGTCTTCAATGAGAGTAGACTAGATAATGAGATGAATCACACCAACCTATGTCTTATACCGAAGATCGACAACCCCCATTGTATGAAGGAATTCCATCCCATCGCCTTATGCAACGTGAGCTATAAAATTATTTTGAAATTTTTGGTAGCTCAGTTGAAGAAACATCTCCCGGGAATTATATTTGAAGAACAAGCAGCTTTCATACCTGGGAGACAAATTACGGATAATGTTATAATTGCTCATGAGGTTCTTCATTCGCTACATATTCGCGGATGATGTTCGGGTGGCTATATGACTATCAAAACGGACATTACAAAGGTCTATGACCGCATTGAGTGGGAGTTTATCAGAATGACGATGATTCTAATGGGCTTTTCTCTCAAATGGATTGAATGGATTATGATTTGTATACGCTCTGTTACTTTCTCGGTCAACATAAACGGTGACCCTAAAGGATATATAGTCTCGGAGCGGAGTATACGTCAAGGTGAACCACTCTCTCCCTATTTATTTATATTATGTGTTGAGGTTCATATCACATATATTTAAGAAAGGCGGAGAAAAAGGGTGCTATTAAGGGCATAAAGATCAGTAACACGAGTCCAACCATTAAATATTTATTGTTTGCAGATGATTCGTTGTTTTTCTGTCAAGCAAACACTAAATCGTGTAGAGGCATTAAAGAGATTTTACATCAGTACGAATGAGCTTCGGTCCAGCAGGTTAACACTCATAAATCGGCTATCACTTTTGGGAAGCGAGTTGAAGCACATCTAAAAACATCTATTCGCCGAATGCTACATATCTTCAATGAGGGTGGATGTAATAAATACCTGGGACTACTGGAGAGATTTGGAAGGAAAAAGGTTGATTTATTTCAATATCTGTTTGAGAAAGTAAGGGAACGAACAAAGGGTTGGAGCAAGAAATTCTTATCTCCAAGTGGAAAGGAGATTATACTAACAGCCATAGCCTTGGCATTACCAGTTTACACAATGAATTGTTTCATGTTACCCAAAGCCATTTGTGAGGAAATAGAAAATATCTTAGCTAAATTCTGGTGGAATGGACCTCAAGACCATAAGCGGATACATTGGCTTTCTTGGAAGCGGATGTGCATTCCAAAGAAGGAGGGAGGACTTCGGTTTCGAGATATTGAAGCTTTTAATGACGCTTTACTTAGAAAGCAAGTTATGAGGATTATTGAGTACCCACAATCTTTGCTAGACCATACTTTGAAGGGTCGTTACTTCTCAAAAGCTACCATACTTACGGCTGCAAGAGGCACTCAACCAAGCTTTGTTTGGCAATCCTTACTCAATGGTCGAAACCTTGTCCGGAAAGGCTTACATTTTGTTATTGGAGAGGGTTCAAGGATCCAAACATGGGTTGACCCTTGGCTCCCACTCTCTCCACCTCGTGCCCCATGAAAGAAAGCAGAGGATATAGTTGGTTGTGATATGGTTGGGGATCTCCTATTAACGGATAATAGAGCCTGGAACATTCAAAAAGTCCAAGACATGGTGCATGACGATGATGTCCAGCTAGTCTTACAACAACACTTACCTTCATTTCCGTGTCCTGATGTGCTTGGTTGGCATTCGACTTTAGACGGTAAATACACTGTAAAATCTGCATATTAGTTAGCAATTCATGATGAGGGACAACACGTTAATCCTCCCCCTGGTGATGTTGGTTTGAAAGAAAAATTTTGGCGTCTTCCGATCACTCCAAAGATCAAGCACTTTCTATGGAAAATGTGTTCTCGAATATTACCAACAGGATAAGAATTAGGAAGAAGAGGAATTACAATTAATGACAATTGTCGCCGATGTAGAAACACAATGGAATCTACTAATAATCTCTTTTTTGACTATCCCCATGCATCTAACATTTGGAAAATGTGTGGTCTCTCGATACCGTCCCTAATTGATGCTTCGATCTCCTATCAAACAAAATTGAAGAATATCCTCTCCTACTCTCGTACTAATCAGATGCCTTTAATGAATAAATATCTGGCTTTTTGGATCTTGTGGCGGTTGTGGAAGAGCCGAAATGAGTTACGTTTCCAACAATGACAAACTTGTTATGAACCATTTGATGGCTGACATAACCATTAGTCTGTTGGGCTT